>NDXB01018236.1:150534-232049 GCA_002631895.1 Agapornis roseicollis
GGGGGGGGGGGGGGGGGGAACAACCTGCTTCATCTGACAGTCTGGAGAACAGGAAAAAGAACTGTGAAGAAACAACCTTTAATAAAAACATGAAGACAGATTAAAAGGTAACACTGTTTAATGTATCAACTTAACTTGTTTAAGGAGAACTACAAAAAGAAATGCAAGTGATTTGCAGAAGAGGTTCATAGCCTCCCACCCAAAAGCAAGAAAGACAGAATTCCATTTTAGTGCTGAAAACTCAAAGCCAGTTCCCAGCCCTACTATTCCCAAATACCAGCAGCTTCAAATGTTCCCACCAGAAGCCTCCAAACTTCCCCAAACTCCTACTACACTCCTACTACAATGAAGAACACTAAGATGATGCACAGAAGCACAAAAAAGTAATTTTATATCAAAGACTTTGAGCTCAAAAAGCCTTGCATGCTTTTCCCTCAACTTTTAGAAATTACTCTTTTGAACATACTCACGATTTTCGTTTCCTGGCCGACATGTAAAAGCTAGGAGAAAACTACGACATACTTCAGGCCCAAAGTGCCACCAAGCGTTTGGAATGTTGTATTTAATTTGAATAGGAGAATGAAATATAGCAAAGTGCCTGCTAGAGAGGAAATTCTCTACTACGGGACTCTAGGGCTTCTGTCCTGCTATTCCTTTGTCATTATTATGAATCACTTCAATCATAGTGAAGATCTTGTGAAGTGACATTGTTCCTCACACGTTTCAGAGCAGTAAACAAAGCAGACATCAGATATAATGCAGCCAAAGCCATAAAAGTACGTATGGCATATAAAGCGTATAAGGTCTGAAAGTAGTTTCTTTGTCTTCCACAAAGCATAAACATTTGCTCTCTCAGTTCATGGGATTAGCTGCACATAACACACTACAATTTAGAGAGTACAAGGCAAAAAGATAAAGAAATTTTAAAAAAGTGGGGGAATTATTTAATATATCAAAGTACACAATTACGATGTTCCGAAAAGCTATGTGATTCCCACTGTGCCACAGGAATCATAATATTTCAGTTACTGAACTGGGGTTATATTATGCTTGTCCTGACCAACCAGAATTGTCCCCTATAGAATAGATTGTAGTACATGTACTTTCATCATGCAGGCACTTTGCTCCGCTCTGAATCCCTGATGTCACACCAACCATCACAGTCATCCTCTCAGTCTTAAGTTTGCTCCTAAAAGTTCTTAATAGAACTGGTTTTTGAAATCTATGCTAAAATGGAAAATAAAAATGTTTCTCCAGCCAGTGTTTCACATGAATCCCATCTTTCACCCCACCATGCCCAGTGAATGACACAGCTTTGGAAGAAAGAATAATTTCAAATTGTTGAGCAACTTCTCAACAAAACATGCATTTATTTGTCACAAGGACTGTTGCAACACTGCAATCTGAGACACCAATTCGAAACACAACTGAAACTAGTTATTTTTCTTGCTTCTAATAGTAAAAGATGACTGCACAGAAGGACAAACAGTTCACTGACAGCTTGAAATTCTCATCTTATACATACAATATACCATGATCTTCATACCACATTAATTCTGCTCCTACTTTGTGCCAGGCTATTCATGTACTCCTTCAGTAATAAAAGCCTTCTCTCTCACTTTTCCACATTCTAGCTATCTCCAGCCATTAATGCCTCCTACATGTGCTCTGTTGCTGCTGTGCAATTAAATGGGCTTAGCTAGGTTCCTCTCGTATGACCCCAGAAATTTCTCATTAGACACTGGAACTCGAAAATATTCTTCCCAGGAGGAAGAGAGCATACTACAATATACTGAATTCCCACCAGTCCCAGGATTTTTTCTTGCATATCTTATTTAACAAAAATAGTTTAAACCAGTGACTTAATTTATCTGTGAAAACAATGAAGTGGCTGACAAGTGATACCTAGTTTTCCTAATAATACTACTGTAACTTGAGCATACTAAATGCCCAAACATTCTTTTGGGTTAACTAATGTCCTAGTTCTTTGTAACAGAACTAAAACTACCTTTTATGAAGTATAAACAGTACTAGACTACATACTTAAGGAAATAAAAAAATTGCTCCTGCAATTTTGGGTTTTTTGAGACTATTAAGATACTATGTCAATATTGGCAATTAGAAGAAAATCGGGATTGCCATCCCTGATCAGACTAGTTTCTAACAGTCAGGTTTTTAGCAACCAGCTCCATAAGAAAAATGGACCACACAGGAAGCTTGTAGAGAAAGTTCGTCCCACACAGATGTTGTCTTAAATGCTGAACCAGTACCTTCAAAACTCTGTGTCAGCAGTAATATCACACTATTACAAAAATACAGATGCAGAAGTTTCTGCTGAAGTCTCTTATTTAGAAGATAAATTATACAGACTTAAGTAATAAGCAGGTCTCAGAAGTGATTAGTTCTGCAAAGTATTAGCAGTAGAGCACACAGCAGTAAAATGATGAGAGCCATGCACTATGAGCTACTTTTGCCTTACAAAAATCCATTTTTCAAGGTCTCCTCAATTGCACATTCATCTTATTGCCAGGTCATTGGTAAACTGATGTTCTACAAATATAGTACTCCAGTAACCCACCGCATATCTCAGTAAATAAAAAAGGTCATGTTTTAAAATACAAAACATTTAGCATCAATACCAGGGTTCAAGACAATATAATAGAGTGAGAATAGGGAGTTTTAGAAAATTCTGCTTGTTAACCAAAATTACCCAAATACAAGTGAGGCTCCTCATGCTAGTAACTGTACTATCAGATTCTAATCATCTGATGTCACTTAAGACATGAATTTGTAGCACTGCAACAGAACTGATTGATGTGCCTACTGGATGGGCTATGAAGGCTCACCATGACTTTTTTTTTTGTTGGCAAGTGACTAACAAGTAAATAGTGAGAAACTGAATAAACCTACAAAGTTCCCTATAGCTTCAAAACATATGCAGAATTTTAAATTACTTCAAACTACGA
This sequence comes from Agapornis roseicollis, assembly GCA_002631895.1. NCBI lineage: Eukaryota > Metazoa > Chordata > Aves > Psittaciformes > Psittacidae > Agapornis > Agapornis roseicollis. The sequence goes on from NDXB01018236.1 coordinate 153,501, forward strand.
ATAAAGTCGGGTTTGGAAAATTCTAGGTATGCCCACTAAAACTGGTCAGAGTCAAAACCAATATAATGTATAAAAGAGGAAATCAAATAGAATTTAGATGCACAGATCCAAGAATTTGAAGAAAAATCCTACCAGCTCAAGTACCTGAGAACAGGCACATATGCTTCACTGATAGTACTTTCTTATCACATTAGCCCACAGGTGCTTCTACCACTGCTACACTGAGTACCTCACCATCTGCTTTATAACTAAGCCTAAATGAGATTCATAAAATGAAGATTCCCATATTTTAGTCACCTGATTCTTCTAGTGTTTAAGCTCTGATATTGTTAAACAAGTTCAGAATTAATTCAACTTAGATCAATGGCAATAAAAAAAACAAACAAAAACCACAGAAGTAACACTATTAGCTTTATATAACACATAGTAAAAACAAAATGGTGCCATCTTTCTATACAGCAGTTTAATAAACAGATTAAAAGAATTAGGTTGTAGGCCTTTCTTTGCCTGGCAGGTTGAAAATCCCATTTCCCACATCTCCAGATGCACTGGAGTAGGCACACCACTTCACAGACCTACATGAAAGGCTGGAAAGGTCCTGCCCACCTTTATTGTTAAAGAAGTGCTATGGTGCAGAGCAGCATGCAAGTTGAAGTAGATGGACAGAAATAGGTGAAACATTTAAAAATAAGCCAAAACCACAGCTCTGTCACCCAATGATAAAGGTATCCACCCACCTTCTTGGGTCCTATTTTTTTTTCATCCTTGCTCCTGTATTTTTTTCCCCCTATTCATGCATTTTTCTTTTCCACTAAAAAGTTACTGGATAAAATCCGTAAGTTGTTTTCTTCAACACTTGGGTAAGACAGATTAGATACAATAAAGCATCTATGCATTCTATGCATCAAAATTAAAAAATAATGCACTGAAACTACAGAAGAGTTGTATGAAATTCTCCTGTCACTTTCAAATGTTTTTACTCCTTAAGCAAAATTGCAACTTAATGTATCTATACACGAGTAATTTGTAAAAATACAAACTTGGACTATCTGAATTTTGACAATGAGATCTCTCCAGGATACAAGAGTAGTAAAAGAGAAGAGCGAGATCATTGCTGCTAACACAGTGAATGAGCTGGAAGGTTTTGCACAGTTCTTGCCTGTAAGAAAGTACCTTTGGAAATTGAGGATTTGTAGAGAAAACCTGAAAAAGTAAATAAAAAAATAAATTTTCCATATAGATGTCCCAAAGGAAGCCAACAACAACTTTTTCCTTAAATCTGAAAAGCAACATTTGAATATTAATAAAGTAATGCTTCAGTTACTAGAAAACGTAACTTTACCTTCAGACTCTTTAAGTAGTTGGATAACATACTTGGGTGAAAACGATTTTCTTCAGCAACCTGTTCATCATATCTTGGTCCTAACATTGTCTTCAAAGGTAAAAACTTCCCTATGAAAGATAATCAAATTTTGCAGTATTTTATGTGTATTCATATGTAAACTTATAACTTAGCCATTTCAAAGCAACATGCTGAACAGACTTAGAGGTTCACCTGCAATGAAAAATAATCACAGGAAAAGTATCAATAACAGTTGAAGTGGAATATATTCTTTAGTCACAAGTTCTCAAAACTCACAAATATGTTTAGAAGTTTAAAGGAAATACAGACCAAAGTGATTTAACATTTTTAGTTAGCTTCTAGTGTGATTTAAGCTGCAGAGCTACAGCGCACAACAGAACAGGGAACACTTAAGCTTGGTCCATTTAAAAACATGAAAATAGCATTTTAAATGACAGTTTGTTACCCAATTGTGTAAACATCAAGCTTTGATTACCTGCAAACATAAAACATGGTAAAGATTGCTGACAAAAAAAAAGGGCATATCTATGCACTACAGATCTTTCTAATGTGCTCCTCAAGGCTTGGAAGAGATCTGCATCAGTGTTCAAAGTTCACCTGAAACTCTGAACCTTTGTTTCCCCCTACATGTGCTTCAGACATTGGAGAACCATAACACAACCACAACAAAAACTTGACTGGAGTTAGTACTTGCTGGACTACATCCATCACTTCCTAGAAACTCAAAGTATTATATTTTAATATCAATTTCATTTTTTAGCAATCATATCCACCACAGAATATCTGCAATAATCTCATTAGAGATTCCTAGCTCTTCCTGAATGACAGCAAGCTACAGGCATGCCTCTCCCTCCAAGTGCAGGATATACTGACCCAACAGCATTTTCTATGCTTCTAAACAGGCAGGAACTTCATAGTTCAAGTCACTCCCACCATGCTAGGAAGCAGCACACCTCCTCCCACATGCACCACAGACCCTGCACTGCAGTTAGTTGTGGAAACTGAATGCAAATTGATTGGAAAAAGGAGACCTGACATATATAACCAAGGTGATCTAGGCAGAGCGTAAAACTGGGACCTCAGCATTTTTAAACAGCTATAAAGATACTTAAATTAATTATAGCCCAAGACTGATCAAATAAACCCTCCCCCAAGAAAACAGGGGAGAGAAGGGGGATTTATGCCCCAGAATAATTCCTCAACTCCCTTGTTCTTTTTTTTGGTTTGTTTTTTACACAATTGGTTCCATGTGTTTAACAAGACAGCCCTTCTAAAACCAAAAGGAAATGCAGCCATATAATTGCATGGCACAGAAGAGCAGCAGAATTTTTTTTAATGAGGAAAGAACTCTTAATTAGAACACCAGACATAAACCTTCCACAAAGAAAATACTGCTAGATTCTGATGTTACCAAATTATAACTCTAAAATGCTTCTAATAGCAGTAAATGCCAGCCAGGACCCTGACACACTTCAGAGGCAGGCCCTTGAAGACCTCATGAAGATCAGCAAGGCCAAGTGCAAGATCCTAAACATGGGTCACAAATACATGCATAAATACAAGCTGGGCAGAGAATGGGTTGAGAGCTGCCCTGAACATAAGGACTTGGAGGTGCTGGTTGATAAGAAGCTCAACATGACCCAGCAGCAACACACTTCTTCAGGCTGAACAACTCCCAACTCTCAGCCTGTCACTTCTTCACGATAAAAGAAACAAAACCACACTGAATGAAAAGACACTAAAATGCCCATTGTATTCATCTAGAAATCAAGTTTTAAGAGAAAAGCTCACTAATCCTTGTAAAAATAGAAAAACACATACCACTTTTGCTAAATGAATGCTGCTGAGAGTAGCATTCTCTAGACAGTTAAGATTCATACAGTTCTCTGTGCCCTAAATTTTCTCAAAAATTCTTATATACTCTAAAGTATTTAACTTCTAGGAAAGGGACATTATAAACCACAAAAGATACAGTTATGAAACTGAGAAGCTTTATACAACACGTTAGCTCAGGTTTGACATTAGAAACACTCTCACTATAATACATGACTGAGACCATGCCAAATTTTACAGCTATAAGTTATGCAGTCATGCAGTCAACATACACAGTGAAATTATAAGTCACTTAAATTTATTTGACTGTTAGAAGAAATTTTAACTCCACTTTACTTCCTTTGCCTTTTTATTCCACCAGTTATACATCCTCCTCCCTGGTCACAACATTTGGGTTGATTTCTTCTCCATTTCATCATTTATTGACCTATCTGCTTTAATTTTCTTTCTTCTTTGTGTTCCTTGTTATCTTCAGCCCTATCACTCAGCCTCTCTTACTCACTATTAACCCACATTAACTTGTAATCTTCCTCTGTACAGATTGATTATGCAAATCCTAATTTTGGATGATCTTAATGCAAAAATCTACCGTCATCATAAGTTTTGCAAAACACCAAGCATGCTTCAAAGGTTTTATAACTTTGTCACTCCCATCCCAATACATCCACTCGCCCATTACAGAACATGAAGAATGTAATTAACTCTCCTTAGCCATGGCATTCAAGAAAATGACCTTTATTGACAAAAGAGTCAACGGATACAAAAGAAAACTACCATCCTTTATGAGATGCCAGGAAAAAAAAATAAAGTTGGCAGACAGTGCTTGAAGGTTAAGATCATTTCCTATAGGAACTGATTAGAGACTGCACATTTGCACTGAAGACTCTCATGTTCTCCATCTTCTAGAATAGAAAACAAAAACATTCATTCTCTTCTTAGCCATGGGACTTGATTTAGTGTCTGATTTGCATTTTGATTTCCTTCTGAGCAACCATAATACATTCCTGTTCATCACCAAGAAAAGACAGACACAGTTTAGTCATCATCCCCTGCAACATTTGAAGACCTTTACACAGCTGTTGAAGAGATAAGAATTCTAATAGAGACCATTTACTATCACTTCTAAAGATCAAACCCAGATCTTTAGAAGTATTTAGATGCCCAACTTCTACAAATTCCAGTTTGCACCACTGAGAAACAGCTTATATGTCAACAAACAAACAAGGTGCCTGCCAAGTCTAGAAGAGGGCAATGGATTCCTATAATTTGGTTCAAATTTAGGGAGATTTTATAATCAGATTATGAAAACAATGTCTCTTTTTTGTCATTTAATTTTGGTATTGTTTAAATAAATTAATTCACTTCAAATTTGTCAAATAGTTTTGGAAAGTGAATATTAAAAACCATTTTCCAAATTAGTTACCTGTATAACAGATGGTTTTTCTTCAGGCTGAAAAATAGGTAAAAATTCTAAAAATAACAGCCCAGTATGTGAGAGCATCAAGCGGATAAATCCAAGAGAACTCAAAGTGAAAAATGCAAAATGTCACATTTCCAACATATACGTGCTCTCATTTTGGCACATTTGAAATCTAGAGAATACCAGTGGAAATGCTACCCTTAATTTAGTCTAATTTTCTGTGACAGGAAGCTTTCAAGTCAGTATGTGACAGTAGCCACTAATAATGCATGCCCATGGTATGTTTAGATTGAGCACCAATCAGGAAGGCTAGACTGTGTAACCTGAAGAAGGTTAAGAAAGGGAGATCTGAATAAAACAAAATAGTAAAATCTCCAGTCAAAAAACACAAGACTAAAAACATCACCACCCTAAATAGTAACAGTCTTCTGTTTCCAAGAATAATTATGCTGGGTCAAGGTATCCATTTCACCTAGTATCTCATTACCAAAACAGATGCCTAGGAAAGAGTGTTAAAACGATGACAACGACAATCCATCACTGGATTATTCTCCCCACCTACATGCTATAGCTCAGCAACCTCCTGAACCAGAGACGTTACTCTTCTATTTGAGGTGCTGTCTCTATACCCACTTGCAGTATGGATGATTTTAATAATATCACTGTTATGCATGTACATCTAAAATGAATTTAACTAACATGAATCAATAGGAGACTAAAAGACACTGCTGAGACACTGCTCATGTCTCTCCTTCAGTATCTTGCTAGCACTTCCCATGGGAAAACCAAAATGAACTGGGTTTCCTGTGGGTATAAAAAGTAGGTACCTCCAGAGATGGCAATGACAAGGAAGTAAGGCTGAAACAACCTGCTCACTTCAGATCTAAGAGTTCAGAGAAAGCTCTTTTCATCAAGTACTGAGGTGTTACCACAATACAAGAAATGTGAAAATGTGCCATTGCAATGAACCATAAAACCAGAAAGTGACAGAAAATCATCAAGATTTAAAGAACTGGAAAATAATGGGAGATGTAGATCAATTCACCTAATTCAGGATGAAGGGTCCTGTTAACCTGAATGAACCTAATCTCACCAAGAGAAGAGCTCCAAGCCTCATTAGGACTTGTATTTGAGCTCACCTGGAAATCCTACATGCCACAGCCGTAAGACAAGTGTGACCAAACACTCGATGAGTATTTGTCCTCAGAAGCCAAACAAACCTTGCTCAACAACGTTATTGCTATTACACTATCAGATGGGAATAAAGTCATGCACAGATGCAAGAAATTGACTGAAATGCTAATTAAAACCAGACTGTAACACACCTCAGAGACAATACCAACATCAAACTCTAAAAAATTCTCTCTCTATAAAGGTGCTAGATGTCTCTGAATATAAAAAGAGCAAAAAACCAGGAGAGAAAACTGATGGTGTATTATGACTTTTGGTAAGTTGTACACTCTAAAGACCTAAAAATCGGGTGAGGTAATATAAAAATACGTTACAATAAAGCAGCCAAAGAAATTAACTAAGCACTTTTTTTTGTGTGCAGTAACTTCTTGTGGATGATCACACTGAATGGAAAAGAATTACCTTGCAGTTACTGAATAAACAAACACACAAGCAGTGATGGCACAGCAGATGACATGCTGATGACCTGGATTCTTGCTTATCTACGCTGCTATTTTTGAGAAGCCATGGCTTAAAGGACAGACAAACAAACAAAAGAGACAACTTCTACAGATCAAGAAATTGCTGAGAAGTAAAACAAAGAATAGAGTTATTAGTCTATTTTTGTTGTGGCCAAAGGCTAACAATTAAGGCGATCAAATCTCTTATTAGATACAAAGCAATGCATTTGCCAGTGATCAGGAAAAAGAGATAATGGAGACAATACAGCAATGTTGCTATTTAACTGAGTCAAGTTCAGAGAAATATAAGGAACTCAAGAGAAAACAGTAAACATATAAAATGAACAACCAACATTAAATACTGACATGCTAAATAATGCATATTGATGGGAAGATTAAGCCTATTGAGATGTCTCACTGGAGTCTAAATAAACTCGTAAACAGTCATCAGATTCACAATCAAATGTTGTAAAAAAAAATATGATGATGATGCAGAAACATGGGATAGAAAAATGTAAGAATTGTAACTATTAAGCAAATCATGGCATGGTGCCATCTAGAATAGCAGTAACTGCTGACTTTTGTAAAAATACTTTTAAATTACTGCAGACAGAAATATGAAAGAACTAAAAACTATAAAATATTGTGGGGAGAAGACTAGGGGTTGCAATTGTTTATCTGGTAAAGAAGAACTTGAGAAAAGCAGAAACAGCAAAGCTTCTTTATTCTACCTCATACCAGGCAGCAAGAGTAATATTCATCTTAAGTCAATATAGTAGTTAACTCACAATCAAAAAACGTGTTTATGTGAGACCTAATTCACTGCCATCAGATGCAGCAAGACTAGATACCTAGAAACAATCAAGGTTACAGTGAGAATCTCCAAGATGATGGCAATCACACATGTGAAACACACATGAAACTTTGGAGCACAATGTTTAAACATCTTCCGGTTAAGTAGCTTAGGAATGTACCAGTGACTAACAGGTCACTGTCAAGTCAGCCCTGTAACAGATCAACACTCATAGTCATCGGAGCCTTCAGGAAAAGCAAGCAAGCAAAGAACAAGCTGTACAGGGAACCGGTCAGGGTTGAAATATGGCTCCACTTCAGCGGCTTCTGCACACCTGGCTGCCGTCTCGCTCATTAGATGTAACGGGTGGAAAAAGTCTTAGTGCAAAGCGAGAACTGAGCATGTAGGCTCCCGAAAGCAGGAAAGGGCAGGGACAATCGGTCCCAGGGACTGCACCAGCCGAACAGAAAACGAGCCTTTGCGCTGAAGTCAGAGCCCTGCTACCAGCTGGGCTTTAAGTAAAACAGCCGTCCTACGGGAAGGCAGCTCCAGGACAAGCACCGGCCCAGGGAGCGCACGGGGGAACAGCCCCGCACCAGCACCGCCGCGGCACAGGACAAAGAGAGCCCGGAGGGACCGCAGTGGCCCCAACGAGGCCATCGCCCGTCCCACGACGCTACGGAACAGCGGGGACCAGCGGGCAGAGGAGCGAAGCGGCGGGCGAGCGCGTGCCCCCTCCGGTACCAGAAGGCCGCCCCGGTGCAGGGCGGAACCGGGCAAGGCAGGGCAAGGCAGGACCGGGCCGGGCTGGGCCAGGCCGGGCGCTCACCTGCCACGGGCTGTCCCCTCCTGGGGCAGTGGAGCCAGCGCGGCGGGATCTTGTTGTAGGACATGGCGGGGCCCGGGAGGCCGCTGCCCGCCCGCCAGGGAAGGGAAGAAAAAGACGCAGGGAGCAGAGCAGCCTCAGGGCGCTCAGCGACCCCTCGCCCGCGGCGCCTTCATTCAGACCCAGCTCCGCCTCAGCCGCCGCCAGCCCACAGTGCACCGCGGGCGCCGCTTCCGCTTCCGGGCCGCGGCCCGCGGCTGCCTGCCGCAGGCGGGGCTGGGGGCGTCTGGACCATCTGGGATTGAGGGGTAGGGGAAGAGTTGTGGGTAACGGGCCGGGCCGCGTCGGTGTGGTGCCGGGCTGTGTAGCTCCACAAGCCAGAGGTGCTGGTTCGTCCCTTGTCTCCGAAAAAGGCATGTTGGGGCGGGAAAGGTTCCCAGTGAAAAGCGAGGTTTTCGTTGGAAGAGGACGGCCAAAGCTACGGTTCCTCAGCCTGGAGAGGAGGAAGCCAGGCCGGGTCACAGGCCCCTCCGAGCCAAACTAGTGGGAGCTGGGCTGGAGGTTTTGGAGGGATCGCTTGTCCGGAGCTTCCGGACTCCCTGGGAAAGGCTGTTGCGCATGTGGAGAATTTATGTGGGCGTAAGAGACTGGGCAGGAACTACAAAGAGAAAGTAATTGAAGGTTTTTAAAGTAGCTGACTGCGTCAGGCTCGGGAAACGTCATGAGATGAGAATAGCTGGAGGCTTGGACAGACATGTTTGCTCTGGTTTCGGTTTTCCATTGATGTTCACATATAGCTGAGACTGGAGGTGGAAACAGATTAGCTCTATAGTGGAACTGTGCTAATCTGCTTGTAATAGATATGCTACTATAGCAGAGATGCCTCTGTACTGGTGTCATGGTTTGAGCTCAGTCAGCAGCTGAATACCATGCACCCACTTGCTCACCTTCCCCCACCAGTGGGATGGGGTGAAGAAGCAGTGGGAACAAAAGGTAAAAACCCATGGGTTGAGAGAAAAACGGTTTAATAATTTAAATAAAAGTAAAATAATAATGATAATAAAATTAAATAGAGATGAACTAACAAGCCCTGCACTTCCCCCTCAAAAATCCAAACAAGTGATGCACAATACAATTGCTCCCCACCCACTGACCTATACCCAGCCCAGCCTGAGCAGCAGGTGACTGTTTCGTGCTGCATTTTATCACTCTAGATTTTATTAGACATAGTTTCCTCCATAGAATATCCTTTCATACTAATTGAAGTAGCCAGTTAAGTAGTTTGCATATCTGAGTCACTAGGTTCTCATATTACATTAGAAGTTTCTGACTGTCCTCTAGGGCTTTCGTGATCTTCAGGTATTAGTTTTCTAATTCTAGATAAAATTCAAAATCTTGTTACATCAAAGGACTATTTTTATTACTTTCCTTAACTGTTAAATACACTTACATTAAAACATTACTTAATTACGTTTGAAATAAGGTGCTTTTCCGTTACAGAACAAACAAGCAACAGTTAGACACCAGGTGGTGCTGAAGACCAGCTAGAAAAGAAAGTGAAACGAGTGCACGGAGTGTTCAGAAACAGCAAGAAGCAAAGGACTCCATTTCTTATTTTAGTAAATTAGGAGCAACATATATTAACATCAGCAGTATGGCATTATTAAGAACAAAACCATTTCAGAGGTATAGTACAAAAACATATGAATGAGCAATAATCTCTGGTTTTGTCATCTAGCTTTGAGATTCTGACACACATTTAAACCAAAATTAACAGCCACAGAGCAAAAATGCTGTGTGAATATGTTGTAGTTAAACTGGGAGGATACATACATCTGGCTTTATTTAGCAATACACAAGGCAAATATTCGAATTTTTAAATATAAGGTAGGGAGTTAAATAAAGCATAAATGAAGCAAAATGAGCTTAGCCAAGTATCATCCGTAGTTCAGCATTCTGGTGGTTCTAAGCTGAGGAAGTCCCTCTGAGTAGCTGGTCAGCAGAGCACCTTTACCACACTCTAGGTCTTTTCCTGAGTTGTGATACCTGGGTCTGTTTGCCACATACCATCTTGCTCCAAATCAGATACTAGTAATGATGACAGTTTGAAGCCAGTTGTTGAATGAGAAAGGAGGAAGCACTGTCACAGCTTCTATGGAGTAAGATGAGTGGTGGTGTGTTGATGGTGACATGGGAATGGAGGTTTTCATCTAGATTTTAAAAGTGAATATGCTATAAATAGGACATTAGGAATGGAATACAGGACAGAGAATACTGAAGCATGGAATAATCCCTGTTGCTGTCTTCATTTTTCAGTGTATTCCTTAGGGAATTTTACATGGGGAAAATTCAATCACCCAAAAGACCAGTGTTCTCCAGATTATTCCAGAGAATAGAGTATTCATGTTTGAGAATGTGTTGCTGCATTGCCTCCCACAGATAAAACAGATTTCAAGCAACTCTTTTTACTCTGAACTTGATCTTGTGCTTTGTGACGTGTCCTTATGGTCTGGAAAACTCACTTATTTACAGCTGATGTTACATGTTGTGCGTAAATAGTTTACACTGGACTTTGTCACGTTAGACGTTTTGAAGCAGTTTACACAGGTACAGGATGATGTTTGCGTGTGACATCAAACAGCCTTTGTGAAAGGGCATACTTTCCTGCCTGACTTCAGTAGTTAACATGATTTTTTCCTGGTGTAACAGCAGAGGGCAGCGGTGTATTCATGTCACCTTCACAAGCCGACATAGCTGTGTCTGAGCAAGGATAGGTGGCCTTAGTGCTTGTTGCAGGGATTGCTTTGAGAAAGCAACTGTTTAGCAGTCTATGATACAACGTTTCCTCTTTTCTCTGTATCAGTTCTCTTTCATCTAGAGGCATTCAGACGCCTATGTTCTTACTCTAGTTTCGGCTCACCAATTTAAATGCTTTTCCTGGCAGAGAAGACGCTACGATCAGGAAGTCATTTTCCCAGGATATGTTTCATCCTATGTGCCATGCATACATTGACTTCTTTGGTTTCAGCTCATTGTTTGAGATAGTGGAGAGCTGCATTTGCGTTCTCCCTTGACTTAAACCCATCAAAAAAAATACCACACACTACCCACACACACACACTTTAACACTTTCCTAATTACAAACTGAACATTTACTCAAATTATTGCTGATGAATAATTTTACACATTTATTGTCATATATTAATATTGCAAGTAGCTAGATAATTAAAGTTACTTGTTCACTTGTTCTTTGCAAAGTGGATAAATTATGTATTTTGCCTGAAGGAAGAACACGTGGTGTTGCCCTCTTCTATACTGACATAGGTCAACAATGCTATTACTATTCTGTTTCAGTATAACATTATTTTCCATGTGTTCATAAAGTAATAATGAACATAAAAAGAAAATAAAAACATCCCTTAGGATGTTCTATGAAGCAGACATTTCTGACTCTTATTTGGTAAATACATTTTCTTAAAAAACAAAGATCAAACATATTATTTGCTAACCTGAGACTACCGCAAGATTTAAGTGAAAGTAATTATGAAAGAAGTTAACTGCATGCAAACATGACTCATACAGTGTTATTTTTCCACTTTATGGTATATGTGTTCACCTATAAAGAAACTTGATGCTATAAATTTGTAAGTTATTATATATGGAACAGAGCAAAATATATTTTTGTGCTTTATTTACTGATTCAATGAATTCATTTCTTGCTTATTGGTTTTAATGTTCACGGCAAACTGACTTATGACAACATGGATGACTAGTACAGTGTTCCTTTATGACTGGTTTACTTTCAGTGTGCATGAAACTTTCATGGGGAGGGGGGAGTACTATCTAAATCTGAAGAAATATTTTAACTTCTTTGGTACTATAGTCATATTTTATGCCAACAATACTTAGATTCTAATAGTATCAGAAGCAAAACCAAAACCCTAGAAAACAGTAGAGTGAGAACATACTTTGAGAAATGAAAAGTTAGTATTATGGTTGCTTATGGTTAAGTTCTCTAATACATATGTAGGCTTCCACATTTAAAAAGGCTAAGTATGCACTCACTTAAAAAAATGCTAAGAACTCAACACTTTTTAGCTTATTTGTTTGGTGTTAACAAATAATTAAGAACCTAACTTCTGAGACAAATTATTCTTGTGCTGCAATATATTTAAGAAAATGAAATGTCATTTACAGTGTTCTTCCTATAGAAAGCTTTGAGAGGACATCATAAACAAAAATACCAGTCTGTAGTCTTCACAACATTAAGGGGCAACATGATCTCACAGACTTAAAATGATGTAAGTTTAAGTACAGATACTTTTCCTGTCCAAAGTAAACAGGAAACACCATAAAATAGCAAAATCAACTCCTGGAATCACTCCCTAGTGTGAGATTATGATACAGTTCTTAATAAAATTTCCAACAGAAGACAACCCAGACATTTAGTAGAACACACACTACACCCTCCTTTCTGTAAGAGTAATAAAACTAACAGACTAATGAATGCAATATAAGCAGCTTGCTTTCAAGTCTTTATTTAAATCTTAAACTTTCCTTCAGGGTTTCATTCTGGAAATACAACATTTTCCACTCAAGCATTAGTTCAACCCATAAATCTGTGTACAGGCAGGGAGCACGCAGATGCAGCTTGGGATGCAGCTGCTTTAAATCCCTGACACTGGATTTGGTATCATGCTTGGGATAATCACCATAAGGTATCAGACTACACCACCAAATGTGTGTGCTGTAATGATGACATATAAACCTCACACCAGTACAGCAGCCATTAACAGTCTCATCTCTGACATGCAGACATGGCAGATGGTTTACTTAGCAGGTGATGTACTTAGCAGATCTATCTGGGAAGGAACTGGAAAAACTGTGTGCCTGTGCAGTGGGAAGGTGTCTGTCCGAAAGGTTGCTGTTCTTGTAGAAGGACTACAGCTGTGACTTCAAGCACTGACTAGCAGGCCTGAAAAACAAGATGCCTTGCTAATTGTTCCCCTGCAGCTGAAATGATGGTGTGCTTGATGGAACAGATAAGAAGCTGGACAGCAAGCATATAAGCAAGATGCCTGTCATTCCTGGAAGACTAACACTGGTCTCCCTAGAGTTCTTACAGTTTGACCTAGACATCTGAGGCCTTACATCAGATGCGAAGTACAATTTTCAATGGAAATCTACACTATGAGAAACAGCCACATGTAACATTTAAGAATATATGGACTACTGCACAAAATTAAATAATATGGTAGTAGTGTGCTTTGAGTATGGATAAAGTTATCAACCAACTAACATTTCACAATGGAAAATGACTAGCAGTAGGCAAAAGTATGACATAATATACAAGAAACTCATCTGATTTATGCAAGTGGAAAGCATGACTCATAGTCTTTGGAACTGGGCTGGGGAGTGACTGGATTCCACAAAGTAAAACTGTTGCTACACTTTCTAGTTTCTCTATTGCCTGAATATGGACACCTTAGTAAAATTCTTGCCCTGAATTGAGTCTGTAGTTAAAACTAATGGAGTAACTGAGGTCCTGATTAGTGATGGAGGCAGACTAAGACAGTAACTGCTGCAGGGTTATCACCTTCTATAGCCTGAAATAGCCGAGAGAGGGTCAGTGTTTCAGCCTACAAAGCTGTGTACATGATGAAGTTCTGGGTTGCTATACTGGCAGAAATCTTATTCTCATGTGATCAGTCATACAAAGAAAATATTATTACCGATAGGTACTCTCTTAGACCTTCTGCATTATAAGTTTGTACCTACAGATATGTATACTATGGATATACATGAATATAAAGCCTGTGAAGAATAATGCATGTATGAGCTATAACCTAGTTCCAGAGAAAATACATACAGACCTAATTTTATTTGTATGTCTTTATTACACAAAACATGTGCAACTACTATGCAAACGTAAAGGAAGACTCATTCTCTTGTTTGAAGTGTTTGCAGTCCTGAAAATACACCAAGAAACTGGCCAAAGGCAAAGGAAAGAAATAAAGCAAAGTGATCAGCCTGGCAGCCACACAGGCTCTTTAAAAATCAAATCTGAATATATATTTATATTGTTTACGAATTAAGTTATGAAAAATGTGTATGCATTTACATACATATCAGATGTGCAAACGTTGCCCTTGAGAAGTTACTTTTGCTTTCTGTCAGTATGTGAATGAGCTTTACAAAAACAAATACTATTCTTTCCCAAAAAAGCCTCACTCAAAATGAAATAGAGAGCAAAAGGAATATCCTAGCATATACACCTGCAGCATCACTGATCTAGCAAACCTTAAGAATATGTTGGCAGATGTCACTGTAGACCATGATGCTATATAGGTTGTAAATTCACATCCTGCAAGCATTCCTTAGAGAAAGGATTAGATTTATTTCTTTTTTTTTTTTTTTCCCCTTCAATTGTAATATGTTTGTCATTCCCTAGAAATACTCTTTCACATTTTCACCACTTTAGGCTTCATAGCACAGTGGCAACTTATGATGGACATTCTGGGATAAACTTTGAGAACAAAGTGCCTGTCATCCATTGCTATTCACACCACTACAGTTGAAGCCATGCTACTTCTTTCCAATGCTGGTTTTACCTGCTGTAACTAGGCTGAGATTAATGCAAAGAAAACCCAAACCTATTACCCTTTGCTCAGTATGAAACTCTCCTTGTCCAGATGGACTTTCAGGGAGTTACTCATAGTGATTAAGATCCTTGAGAAAGGGAAGGAGGTACAAAGATGACTCTGTACTTGCCTGAAATGAATTTCCTATATTTCCAAGTAGTTTGAAGTTTAGGGTTTTGGCTGAATCTTTATGCACAGTGCAGGCTGTTACTGGAAAATGTTATACTTCTTCAGAAAAGTTGCTTTGTGAGTTCCTGTATCTACCTCTGCTCTACAGAAACTGCCTTTCAAAAGTCCCTTTGGGGAGGAAAATCTCCACATAACCTTCCACGTACTGGGAGCTAAATCTGCCAAAATGAGTTTAGTAGTGTATTTTTTACTATAATTGGATGTTTTGTCAGAAACCTGCCATGTGACATGTTCTAAGTTTTCTAAACTTCAGGGGAAGACTTTTGTCAGCCTCTGTAGACCATGGTTGAGGCCCTTCCTTTACATGTTCTCTAACATGGAAAATCAGAAAAACATGCCAGCAAAAGGTGGTACACAACAGCAGAGAGTCACAAATTGAACTGATTTATTAAATGTAAGTTATTGATTGGTGATGCAGAGAGTTTCAAATGAGTATAAACAGTAAGGACACAATGCTCGTTATACACAAGGAGATGATAGTTTAAAATAGGAAGCCTGTTCTGACATTTTGCATCTCAGATGCAAAATCACATTACCACAGAGGGAGCAGATAAAATGAAAAGACGAGGCAGTTTTGTCCTGAAACACAGCCCACTTCGTTATTTTCTATTCTTCTCTACATTGCAGTATGTACCAGCTTCAAAATGGGTAGTGCTGTTGCTAGGTAATGCTCTTTACCCACTCAGTAGCTGAAGTTTCAGCCACACAAGGAAGAGTGTTTATATATCTAACAGCATAAAATTAAAATTGAAGGCATTGTTTAATGACTGTTTCCAGCACATCCCTGCTCCTAGCAATGGGCCTCTTTCCTGGGAGCAACCCAACCACCAGCACAAGCAATGCACTTTTGTAGGCTGTAGGTCAATGTGATTTAAGTGGTAGCAGCTGCAAGCCCTCCCAGAGCACTCTCCTTATCTCAGCTGTGCGATCAGGCTCACACACTCTTTCTTCTGCCATGTTGTGCTGAGCAACTGCCTGTGCAGTGGAACAAAGCAGGGAATCGATGCAGCCAGAAAGCAAACAAGCTTCCCCCTCCCTCTTTGCTGGGCTCAGCTGGGTTGAGTTCCTTACCTGGTTCATTCTGCAGCTGCGTAAGCAGTATGGATAAATTTAAAAGGGAAATGCATCAGATGGGCAGGAAAAGTAATGGGGCTGTTCATGCTGCCTTAACACATAGCTGGTATTGCCAGCACGTATCAAAACATAGCCTTGATTCCTCTTACATTTGTGATCTATCAAGGATCTGAAAGAAATCTAGGTCAGCTTAACGTGTAAAGCTGAACTAATAAAAGAGCACAACTGACATTATTAATCCAGATGTGGAATAAACATTTCACTCATACGTTAAGAGGGGAAAAAAATGCATGGGAATTTTATTGCTGTATTTTTTAAAATTTCTAATGTGGAAAAGACCAAAACAAAGTTAAAACTCAGGGCACCTCTTGGAGCCACAGTCAGCAAACTCAGGTTACATCTCCCATTGTTCCTGATCTAGCTGGAGTTTTTTCCATCTCTTACTGACACCCACTGTCATAAAGAAGCTTTTCTACCTTTGGGTGGCAAAACCACATGTACAAAACATGCTAATTTCTCTTTCTTTTTTTATAGGGTGTGAGCTACAAAGTATGGTCCAATTACATTCACCATCTATTTAAAGCTAAGTGTTATTTTCTACATTAGCCATGAAATCCAAAGGCAGGATAAATAAATGTGTACCCAGTCTCAACAGTAGTAATCACCTCAGAGATAAAGTAATCTGTCACTGAAGGAGACAGTGGCTGCAGTGAGTACTTGCCAACTCCACAGATCCACCCTGGAAAATCTATGCTAATACAGGCAACTTACCACCTAACCTCTTTATTCTTTCTCCCTACTTCTCAAGAGGCAACCAAGCTTGCAGAGCTCCCTGAGGGATCTCTGATCCTTTTCAGCCCTAGGGCCATGCCACTTTTGCAGCAGCTCACAAAAACATTCTTCTCCTGCAGTGAGCATTCACTTTCAACCATGCCTGCTACCAATAGGTTTCCAAAGTACAGCCAAGTATTTCAGCCTGATAGCGCACTGGCTGTGCCAGCGCAATATATGCACAAACTGTCTTTGTTGATTTAGTTTCCTAGAGGTAGCTTAAAACAGCAGTGCAACCTAGAAAAATGATCCACTAACCAGAAGGAAAGCTGGGAATGGAAAAAAGGGCTCAGTCGTGGCATTCCCTGAAGGAACTAGTAAGAAATGAAAGGGGATCAGAAGGAAAGAAAAAGCTAATAAAGAAAACGATAAAACAGAGAAAGCTTTCGATGTGACTCCTGTGCTTGCATCACCCAGCTCCCTTTTTACAGAAGTAATTCATACCATTAAAGGTACACTATCTCGCAGGAAGCAGTGACAAGTCATGCTGCTGAAGATACGTTGTGCAAGGAGAAGCTGATTGCCTGTGTTCAACATAGGAAAGGTTTTTTTCCAAAGTATTATACAAATTACTATCAGCAAGATATTTATGAATTAATGTCTCTCTTACAGATTCCAGGAGAAACAAAAGTAGGTTTGTCTCAGCCCTTGTTTTGTCTGTTAGTGAAACAGGGCTGTTTCTGAGACAAAGTGTTCATGCCCGTCTGGAAGCACAGGTCGTAAATAACCAAGGACAAAGGCTATGTACACGCGATTTCACAACCCCAAATGCTGACGAATTAATTCTACAACCAAAAATTTCTACAGTGCTATGTAAATTCCAGCAGTCGTCAACAAGTTACACAATTTTTCTGGTTTACATTAGCACATAGGGGAAACATGTTCCGTGACTCCTACTTCACTGGATGTCCAAACAGTTACATCACTTACTTACGCTTCAGTTAAGAGTGGAAGAAAAGGACCCTGACATTTGGTTGGACTGAAGCCTGCAGTCGTTGCTGGTAGGGATTTTAATAATACTTAAGAACTACCTAGTTGACCATTATTAAGACTTGAATTTTAACAACTTCTAAGCTAGAGTTTTTACAGCTATTCAGCTCAGTAGAGCCCAACATTAAATTTTGTTTTAAAACAAATTAATCCTTTGGTTATGACTTTGTCCACCGACTGTGCATCACTGACAGTAAGGAAAGAAGAATCTTGTCAAAAAGGAATTTATTTGCCATACTGAAGTATGTATATCTGAATCTTGGTGAACAAATGGGAGAAAGTGGTTGGCATATCCAGTACTCCTAATAGCCAAGCCCATCCTTCTTTGCCACTGTTCCTTTCCAAGGTTTGTTGCAAGTAATAAATATAACACATTCTATAAAGTTTTTTAATTTCCACATAAATATATACAGACCTCAGTAAAGTCAGTGAGGGCCCTGTGTGTGTACAAGCAAAACAGAAGGCAGGGAGACCATAATCCCATTTAACAGTAGCTTTACTCCAGTATTTACTTAATCTTTCCATGATTAAAAGGACAAACAACACAGTTTGCTTTGGTGTCTTACACGCGTTTTACAAATATTGCATCACCTCACCATGTCACCTGGTATTTGGTATTCTATAACCCTGTGCTCACGAGCCTGTGTAAGCAACAGCCAATTTGATTTTCCCATCTCTGACCAGATACATCATAGCACACATAGTGATACTAGCATTATTTTGCAAGTAGTATGTTCACTTTTATTTGCATTTGTTGACATAATATTAAAATAGATCAGAACCAAGTAATAAGATTAAGCTTTCTTCTGCTATAGATGTTTAATTTTTCTGTAATGCTTTCTGTTTAGTATAATAAGTAGAAATCTACTCTGTAGTTTCTACCTTGCCTGCTCCTGAGGGTTAATTTATAAAGCAGAGAATTGGTGGTGCATATTCTGGACACGAGGAGCATTGCAAATGACAGCAGCATGAAAATCATAGCACAAGAAAGCATAACGTAATGTATGGAGGTATTTTAAAGGATAAAGGAATGGGTGACATCAAAAGAGAATAGGTCAGCTGGCAGCAGAAACGAGCTTCAGACAGGACTTGCAGACAACCATTTTGAATTTGAAGGCAGAATAGGGATGGAAAACAGCAATGGCAGCTGCAGGAGGACACAACCAAGCCGAGCAAGAAAGCCAGGTTCTTGTCAGTACAAAACCACTGAGGCAGCAACTCATGCAACTGAAGACAGAAGATAAGTAGGATCAAATAATAATGCTGAAATCTGATGAGGTCCAGAACAAGGTTTTCGCAGGGGAAAGACAGCACAGCTGGTGGCTGTGGAAAACAGTGAGCAGGGGGGTGACACCGTTATAACCTTCCAGTGCTCTCAGCAAACAAAAACAAGCTGATGACAAAGGAGCGGGAGAAATTAAAGGCTTGTAGTTGCACATCTCTTTCTTTAAAGAGGGAAACAAAACCAAACTAGATCCATATCATCAACTATAAATGGCAGGAGGGAAGAGTTTTGGGAAACAGAAAATCCTAACATTGCTCAGTGGTAAGAAACTCCCCTCCCCTTCCAGCTGAGGATACGTCACTGGAAAGTCCCGGCCTGGGAAAAAAAAAATCCACCACGTAAACAAGCTGCTTGGGCAGCGAAAACAGAGAGAGGAACAAAGTCAAATGTTCGACTTTAAAGGGTTTAATTTTCAGGTTAGCATTTCCTTGCACGGCAACAGTGCACGTTCAGGCAAGAAGAATCTCATCAGAGTGAAAGTGGCTGGTCAACGTCACTGCTGATATTACAGATTTATTAAAAAGCTAAGATTTCCACTTGGGATTTTTTGGATTTTCTGCTACTAAGTGTCCTCAGACAATCCCAGTAACAAACCAGATACACAGGATTATTACATCACTGTGAAATTAGCAGTGATTGTCTAGCAAGTCTGCAGGGCTTTTACCCCCTTCATTTACAGGTACTTCCAGACAAGGAAGCTGAACTTAACAAAGTGCTTCCTAACCACTCACTGGGTATGGCTCTTTGTCTCACAAGCAAGTTCAATGCTGGGAATTCTTCCAGCACTGCCCACAAAGAAAACAAAGAAAAAACATGGTAGGTCACACAGAGACAAGAAATGCAGCGTTGGACAAAAATCCTGGGATTCTGCCCTCATTTATGATAATAAAAATATTGACATAAATTATTACCCTTCTTTGAAATAAATCAACTTGCAACAAAGGTACTTTACAGTAATTAATCACAGCAACAGTAACTCGAATTCTGGGACCTATTACAGTGACAGCACTTTCTAGCTGTAATCTAGGAAAACAATCAAGCTAATTTTAACTCTGCTTCTCTGCTCTCCCAGTTAATGAACATCGCTGCATCCTGACTAATGCA
Source organism: Agapornis roseicollis (assembly GCA_002631895.1). Taxonomy (NCBI): domain Eukaryota; kingdom Metazoa; phylum Chordata; class Aves; order Psittaciformes; family Psittacidae; genus Agapornis; species Agapornis roseicollis. The sequence goes on from NDXB01018236.1 coordinate 173,481, forward strand.
CACAGCAGCCCAACCCTGCTAACAACAAACAGATCTGTTTTACAAGTGTTGTGTAGACTGCCCCATCTCAAACCCTGTCAATATTATAATTAAAATGTAGTATTTAATTTTCTTTGAACTCAGGTTCCCTTAAGTCTCACCAAGATTCAACACTACTGTGGGGAGCATCTCAAGCACATTATCCTTGATGGTGAGTAACTATTATTATTTAGAAAACTGCCAACCTATTTACATCCTCTCGGATTTGGGAAGAGGATCAATCAGCAGTCTTGGGGGCAGTAGGGGAATGGGCCTTATAGCTTTTTATTTTGGTTTGGGTTTTTTGCATTGCTTCTAATGTGTATAAACGGTAAGAGGGAATCAGAACAGCAGGAAGCTTTAAAAATTTGATCTTATATCTTTTTTCCTGTTACAAGGTAAGGGCATAGTGCTACAGTTGTCTTAACAGGGTGGAAGGCCAGGGCCCAAGTCCATTTATGGTATCTCTGTTCCTGGAGCTTTGAATAGTAAAGGCTGATGATGACAAAAGCCTTCCCCAGGCACCAAGCTGGAGCAGCAAATGTGAAATGCAGCTGAGTTTCAGTTCCGGCATCTGATGCAATACTGTGGTAAGCTTTCTAAAGGAGACGTCACGAATCTCTCTCTTCCATGTGTGCTCTTACATGCATGGCAAGAGGATCCAGGATACGTTTCCTGGATAGGGCTAGGAGTCAATATCCACAAACCTGGACTAAGTGGACCAGGTATCATTTTTAAAGGACTGTTCTTTTCTCAAAGCAATTTCCTGGCCATAACAGCACGTTGTTACAGCAACATAATCTGCTAATCTTTTGAAGTTGTTCTCAGGTGTACACTCCAGTCCTGATTAGGACAATGCATCTGACAGCAAGAACCTGTCTTACGTAAGATGACATATATTGCAAGAGGCCTCTATCTTCAAGACCTTTCAGTTTCAGCTAACAAGGTTTGCTATGAGAGCTGATCTACTGACTCCTCTAAAAAGCTGCTGCTAACTTTAAAGCTTTAAAATTAAGGGGTTTGTCTTCTGGTAATACAACCATGCTATTTAAGCACATTTTAAAATAGTTGTGAGCTAAGAGATACGCTCTTGGATTCAACTCGCATGCTGTACCTCATAGTGGTAACTCAGCCAAGACCTTACTCATGGATGTAAGTACCACCATAAATCTGGACATTCCAGACAAAGACTTATGTATTTTAGTCTCTGGCTGGCAGCAAGACACATGCAAAGTTGATATATTTACTTACTGAATACCTGATGCAATTAAGTAAGACTGAAAAAAGCCTTAAAGGTGAAATGTCAGTGATGCTCATTTCTGCTTTGGGTGATTGATTGGATTTTTTTCAGCTGCAGTAAGGTTTCATCTGGTAAAGCTCCTTTAAATAGCATGCATATGGAATTGATTCAGTCAGGGAATATAAGGCCTTACAAAGGAGAGAAGGAAAAAAAAAAGTTGTGAAGGAAGCAGAACCAACCACAGCTTCATCAGAAAAGGGATTTTCATAGTCCTGAAGGCAAAAAAAAAAAGGATAATCAAACTAGCCTAATTCCTAACAGAGTCACTGTTGGTTATCAGAGCAGGGAGGTCATTCCTGGCACACAGCTAATTTTGTGTCTGGCTTTGCTTAGTGCTCTACACATCATTTTGTTAGTTTTCTACTTTGACCTTGTCCATCTTGCTACACTGAAAGCTGACTTGGCAGCTAAAGAGGAAAAGAAGGTCAACTGTACAGCTGAGTGACTAAGCAAGAATATATATGCAAACCCATCTTGAAGGTCTTGGAAAACCCAAACATGGTTTTACTCCACTCAACAACAGGTTAAGCAAAAAAGACTAAAAGAACCTGAAAGTTTTCATGCTCAACAATCAGAAGTTGCAAAATGCCAAAATTAACAGCACAAGAAAGCCTGAACTAGGATCAAAAGGCAGTACAGAAGCCTCTTGCTGCAGAAGGACCAGGCAGCTATGTGGTAACACACCAATATTGAGTGTGGTGGCATGGAACAGGCTTACATCTTTTCAGCCATGCCTGCCCCAGGGATGGCAAATGTAAAAGACACCTGGGAACAGGATCAACTTCACCAAGCTCAGGGAAGTCTGCCCTTCAAACAGGCTGAAGCTTTCAGACAGATATTAAAAAACAAATTTAAACAGTGTAATTACTTCTTGCTTCATGGTTGTAATTCGCTAGTCATCCCTTTTTCATCACATGAATGATATCACTGTTAGAAATAACTGCCTGAGGACCTAGACTGAAACCGACTCTGCAATCACATTAACGTGTCTCTGTGCAGATGCAGGAGCAGAGTTTAAACTAGCTTTCAAATTATTTTACCAAATAAGAAGAGCAATAATTAAGAAGTTAAGTACTTCAACGACAACTAATCACTACCAATTAAAAACATAAAAGTAATCATTTTATTCTACAGACTTGACAATTTTAGCAGGGAATTATCGCTGAAAGTGACTAAATGAAACACTACTGAAAATTGGCAACATATTGAAACATATCTGCTTTAAAGGCTTCACCTTAGCCTGTGTGAATAAAGCACAGGTGTATGTATGTGGCTATACAAACAAGTTTGTGTGAACATTTCAACAATATGCACAAGTTAAGCAAGACAAAACTTTGGTTTTCACTCTCAAAGTATACAAAACATACTTAGCAAAACTACTATGTTTCTATGATAACAAAGTTCAAACTTTCCCAAGAGGAACACCCTAAAACTATTAAGAGTACAGCTGTTGCAGAGGTATAAAGAAATCTTTAGTTTTTTCTTAGGCCCATGAGCAGGGGCACTTAAGTTCTCATTTTTCTCTCTCTGCTTATTCCTGTAAGACCTCTGGTCCCTTTCCAGGGCCCCCACTATTCCCCAGAAGACAGTGCCACAAGAGCTGTGACCACAAAGAGAATGACCTTGGCATAGCCCACTTCCAGCCTCCTCCCACTGGGTCACACATGAAATACATCTTGTGCTGATGGAAACAGATGGCCATGTTGGCAAACCAAAAGCAGGCCAGAGACTGGTATTACGGTGGCATAAAATCAAATTATTTTGTTACAATTAAGTATTGTCTACATACAGAAGCACAGTCTATCACAGCATCCACCCCTCACTCAGTGATTTTAATGAGATTCTGGTGAGGTAGCAGCTGCACCCATTGTAAACCTATCCGCTCTTCAACCCGAAGTTACTAGACTTGAGTAGTATTTCTGGCTGCCTTTGCCCCAAATTTTTTAGAGCCACTGGTCACTGAAAGCACCACTATACATACATAAGATCACAGTGATCATTTCTCTCTGGAAATCTTGTTACAAAGTCATTTGTGTTCTAAATGCTTTGCTAAGAGCATCATCTAAGAGGCTAGTTGCATAGGAACCATAGTGATCAGAGAATTTGGCTACTCTTAGGCCTCAGAGGGAACACTTACTGATACAGCAAAATCACTTCTGCATACAGTGATGCACATACAAAAGCTTCAAGTTCTACATTCCCCGAAAGTACCCATTTTATGTCAGTCATACACCCATGTCATATATTCCTCATCTGGTAGCTATATTCCCAAGTGAAAAAAAAACAACAAACCAACAAAACAACACAATCCCCACAACAAAATCACAGGATCATTTCAGAGTGATGCCATTTAAACTTCTACACTGAAAAAACAGCAGACTAACAGAGCAAAGCTCATCTTATTGGAAGGCTTTTATTTAGAACTCTGCATGTAGATTTGTTATCTGAATCTCAATTATATTCCATGAATTTTATATTCTCTGTAAGCAAGTCTCTTTGCTAAATATATTAGATTTCCTCTTCTCTTAGAGCTGTGTCCTGTAAGAAACAGCAGCGTTCTGTGTGCTTACTTGCTGTAACAGCACAAGTGAGAATTACTCATCAGGCACCAAGTCAATTACAAATAAGCACGTATGCCTGTAAGCAGCAAGCAAGTGTTCACAACAATTTCAAATCTGGTTTAAAACAAAATATTAACAGCTGCTTTTCATTAAGACTGGTTAGTTTTTCCTAGCCCTCAATAAATAGAAAACATAAGGCATGTGGAATCCAAATTCTTTAATGAGCTGAAGCTAAGAAGCACCGTCTGCCATTTACCCCGCTATTTCAACTAGGACCTTTTCCTTCATCGGCTACAAAAATCTCACTTCCTCCACATTAGTACCAGCGAACTGACTACGGATCTCGGCTGGTCACGTACGGGGCACAGAGGGAGAGGAAGGCTGTACAGGTGGAGAGCAGGCCCAGCGGCAGGTCTACCGGCGCGAGAGAGCTGCCGCCTGAAGGACGGCCGTTGGCAGCCCCAGCAGGAGGGCAGCCGCCGAGCCGGGGCCTGTCGGAGCAGCCAAGCCCCGTCCAGCGCCCGGAGCAGGCCCAGAGGCCGCGCCACTGGCACTGCAACAGCATCCCCGGCGGCTCCTCGCTCAACGCACAGGTGGCAGCGGCGCCGGCGCGGCGCTACTTGCAGAGCCCCTCCAGCCGCTCCAGGATGCCCTTCATGTCGCGGATGCGCTTGGCCAAGGCGGGCACGGGTTGCATGGCGCGGTCCAGCTCCTCGCAGCGCGCCACCAGCGCGTACATGGCGCGGATGCTGAGGTCGGCCGCCTCGCCCAGGCTCTCCACGCCGTCGCGGTAGGTCTGGATGCAGCCTACGCTGAGGGCCGTCAAGGCCTGCAGCCCGCAGTGCACGTTGCGCAGCAGTTCGTCTACCTGTGCCGCCACCTGCCCGGCCAGGGCCACCACGTCCTGCAGGGCCCCGGGGTCGATGGCGGGAATGGAGCCGCCGCCCCCCACCGCCGCTGCCGCCGAGAGCTCGCCCCTCGGGGCGCCGCTCAGCCGGATCCGCCGCTCCAGGTTGTTGGCTACGAACTGGGTGAGGCGCCCCTCGCGCAGCACCGTCCCCTCCAGCTCCAGGGCGCTTGCCAGCGTCGCCCGCCGCCCCTCCGGTAGCTGCTGCCGCACCGCCGCCGCTCCACCGCTGCCGGCAGCCAGGCTCAGCGCCTCCAGGCTGCGCTCGTCCCGTCTCTGCTCCGCTGCCTCGCCACCGGGTCCCTCCTCCGCCGCGGCTGGGAGCCCGGCCACCGCGGGCATGGGCCCGAGCTCCGGCGCCAGTCCCTCCATAGCAGGCGACGCGTGCCTACTCCCCCGCGTGCCACCGACCACCAGGGGGCGCACCACTGCCTGTTTACGTCCCCCTCGATTGGCTGCAGGGCGAGCGGGGGCGTGGCCAGGGCTGTTTTTGTGCCGTCTGATTGGCCGGTAGCGCTCACAAGGAGAACCGGCTGTCCGGTACCTTCGCTTCGCACTGCGGGCCCGTGACTCGGAGACGGGGGCGTGCCCGCTGTTTGTGTCTGCTCCGATTGGGCTGCCTATGGAAGCGGGCGTGACCCCAAGTGTTTGTGTCGCTTCTGATTGGCAGAGGCGTGGCCAGAGTGGCAGCCCTTCCGCTGGGATTGGCGGATCCAGTGAAGAGGCGTGCCGCTCGCTCTCTCCTCGCATAGCGATTGGTGGGGTGTCGGAAAGGGGTGTGCCCACTCGGGTAACAACACCGGGGCGCTGCTAGCAGCTCTTTTCACTCCCCCGCCATGTTCTCTTAGCAGCGGATCTAATTGCGCCACCATCTCAGCCCACAAAGCTCGGGCAGACACTCCTTAGCGACCCGACCCTTTCATTCCCTCCTGGGCTCGACCCCTCTTCCCGATACAGCTCTGGGTACCCACGTCCGACCATGGTCACCACCACGGCGCCGCCGCCCTTCCTGGCTCGGATCTCGGCAGGCACCGAAGAACCCAGGCGGCTGCCCTCCGCTCTTATTCAGCGTCTCAGGCGAGGGGACAGCAACTGTGAGAACCAGCCTAGCTGCTGCCTGGCGGGTCCGGGGGGCAGCGCACGGCCCACGCTGAGGAGAGTCCGGCGGAGAAAGGGAAAGATCCGGCCCAGCCCCGCGGGGCTCCTGCCCAGCCGCTACCAACAGTACCAACAGCATCGCGCCGGCCTGGGCAGAAAAACCCCGCTGGGCATGCACGGCCAGGACGAATTTAGCGCTCCCCTTGCGCCAGCGGTTTCCGCCGCCCCCGGCGCGGTAACAGCCCCCGCAGAGGAGCCCCCCGCGCCCACTCCTTCGAGACCCGCTCCCAGCAAACCCCTCAGGAAGGAGGTAAACACGGGGCTCCGCTACTTCTGATGACTTCTTCTGCCCTTTTTCCCCCCTTTTCCCTTCTCCCGCTCTCCGGGAGGCCGCTCTCCTCCCCGCCGCAGGGGGGTCAGCGGGCGGCTCGGCCCCTATGTGCCTGTGGAGGGACGGGGAAGGGAGGGGGCAGAGAGTTTCCGTTACGCCCGCTCGGACGGGGCTCGGGGGTGGGGGAGTGAGGAACCGCGGCCGGCGATTGGCTGGTCGGCGCCACCAATCGGTGGCCGCCGTTGCGCCCAGCAACAGCCAGATTTAGCCTGCTGGCCGCGCGCCCGCCGCCCCTCGAGCGCGCAGGGCGGGACGTGCGCGGAGCGCAGCGCCCCATGGCGGCAAGGGAAGGAAGGCAGGCGTTGAGCTGCTGCCGCCGGTGGTGGAAGGGGCTGTGGTGCCGGCCCGGCTGCTGGCTGGCGCTGACACGGCCGCGTACGTGATAACGGAGGAGTTGTGCAAGGCGTGGAGCTGGGGGAGGCTCGTTGTTCGCCTCCGCCTCCTTGTGTGAAGCGTCCCCCAGAGTCGGCGGTGCTTTGTGTGGGGAGGTACCGCTTGAGGAGAGGGGTGGCGCGTTGACGCGAGTTCTTTGTCTCCGCAGTTCTTAAAGAACAAGATGGGAAAGACTGAGAAGGCTGCCGTCCCCTACAGCCAGCCTGTTCACAGTTTACATCTGTGTGAACAACCAAAGATTAACAGGCAGAAGAGTAAATGTAACATGCCGCTGACAAAGATCACCTCGGCAAAAAAGATAGAGAACTTTTGGCAAGATTCTGTGTCACCAGAAGTGATTCAGAAGCAGGAGAAAAAGCCACTTAAAAACACAGAGAACTTCAGAAATGCCAAGTCCAAGAAAACAATCACCCTGGCTGAAGTAAGCCAAAAAGAAAGTTATGCTGGGGCAAAATTCAGTGACCCACCATCTCCCAGTGTCCTTCCAAAGCCTCCCAGCCACTGGGTGGGTGGCACAGCTGAGCTGTCTGACCAAAACCGGGAGTTGATGGCAGTCCACTTGAAAACTCTCCTGAAAGTTCAAGCCTAGTTTCCAAGACCTCTTTGAGTCATTGGCAAAGAGAAAACTCCATCCAGGAAACTTTTAACATGCCTTGTTGCAACTGAATTTGCAAAAGATTGTCAAGTCTTATAATCACATAAAAAAAAATTCCTTGTATTATATTTTTTATGGTTGTGTAAATAGTGTACATCATGTATTATGTGTATATTCTTGTTCATACTTTGAGAGGTACATTTTAGTTTTGTTATGAAAGGATGTATTTTGCGCTGCCTGAATGGTAGATGTCTTGTATATAAAATATGGACAATTTTAAGTATGTACTTGACACATGAAGACTTGACTTGATTTGCACAAGGTAACGAAAATTTTGGAAGGAGAGTACAGCTTTCTGATTTTAAGGTTCCAGATCAAATGTGAATGTTCATGCACTACTGACAATAGTTTTACATGCTGTGTCCCGATATCCAAACATGGAATTTTCATACAAATGTGAAGGTTTGCTCTCTGCTCTGGAAACGGTATCTGGAATTCCTGTTCATCTGTGTGTTTTTGAAATTAACTGGAATTTGACCAAAATTCCAACCCATCAATTTGAGCACTGTTGATTCCTTTCAAGAAGTAAAAAAAAAAAAAAAAAAAAAAAAAAAAAAAAAAAAAAAAAAACCACAAAAAAAAAATACCCCACTCCACCAGAAAACGGCAGAGCTTTCTGCCAAAAATCCAATTGGTTACTAATAAATTAAATAAAACAATTTGGCCTCCCCTTAAGTATGTCTCTTTTTTGTGTGTGTGTGTGTGTTAATTCAAGTATGTGAATTTAAAGTACTTTGTTGTCTTCTAGTGAACAGTAGGAACATTTTGACCTTCTCAGCTTTTGACTATGGAATTTAAGAGTTTTGGTAGCTCAATAAGGATTCCTTGTCTTAAAAAATGTTTTGTGATACGTAATTTTAGCTTTCTTATCCTTTTGGTTCTTGAGAATTCAGATTTTAGGCAAGTTGGGCAGTTTCATGCGGCAATGCTCCTAACTATTTTCATAGTGGTTATGAATCTAGTTCATACTGAGAAGTAGCACAGAAAGGTGTGCATGGCGCAAGTTCCACTTCATAACTTTCACCAGATCTGTCACTTGCTAATGACTGTGCTGGAAATTTCATTCATCTGAACTAAAATACTTATGAAATTGAAGCGTAGATTAGTCTGATGTGCATGTTGAGGAAAGAACCCAAACTTGCAGATACTCCTTTAATCAGTCTTCAAATAAGATAATTAAAGCAGGAAATAATATGGGTTTTATATAAGATGAAGTCTTCTCTGGGCCATAGTATTCTAGAAATGATACATAGGAAAACAATGCCAGCAGCCCTGTTGCAGCTGAGGTGGTTCCTTACCATAAGTGGTGTTTTCAGGGGTATAGAAAGAGCAGTGTTGGTCATCTTCGTGCCATGTGCACTATTGGTTCCAATACATTGCAACCCTTTGTTGGTTAAAAACTAAGGAACAACTTCTTTGGTGGTGTTTTCAGGGGTATAGAAAGAGCAATACTGGTCATCTTCATGACATGTGCACTACTACTTCCAATACATCTCAATGCTTTTTTTGTTAAAAACTAAGGAACAACTTCTTTGCTTTGTTCATAGGAATTAATGATAGAAGTGCAAAATTCTTAATTATAATGGCTTTAGGCTGTTTTAACTATGTATGTTCTAAACTAAGAATCATACACAATTTTTGGTCCATCCCAGAGACTTCTAGGTTCACTGTCTTGCAGAACTGGCCTGTAGTCCTTGATTACTGCTGGTGCTTGCCCAAGGTAAATCTATGGTTTCAACCGTCCAGTTTGCTGCCTAGTTTGAATAATCTATAATGTAGCATGACATCCTAGCATGTCTTTTAAGAATTATTAAACTCCCTCCTTTTTAATAGTATTGGGGCATGAAAAAATTCCAGTGGGATCTTGGGATGACTCAGGTTCCAGTTCACTAAAGCTGGCAATATGCTGTATTGATCTGCTGTTATGCCTTTTTTTTTCTCTTTCTTCCCCCTGAACGTCATCAGGCACAAAAGAAAATGCCTTTATCAATTCCTTGTAGCTTTAGGCAATGGTTACTTTTGTCAGCTGAACTTCTGAACTTGACAACTAGCTTGACAAGAGTTAGTTCCCATCAGCCACATAGGTTGGCATTATTTAAAAGACAGTATCCTTTTTTCCCATGATTATTATCTCTCTAATCATCAGCCTCTTTTCTTCCATGCCCCTTAGAGCTGACATCAGATTATGTAGTTTGAATGTTAACTCTGATGCTACAGGGTAACATACTTTGTTTCTACTCTGATTTGCTGGCACATCCCTGGGGACTGCAAAATCATACAGGTGCCAATAGTTCTTGGCTTCTAAGTCAATTCTTCTAAAGCTGCTTCGATGAGACTTCTGAAGTCTTGAAAATCTTAAAACTTCCTGTACCTTCTTGGACCATAAAGGTTTTTAGGGTAAGAGAACAATGCTTCATTGACCTTTCCAAAGGGTGCAAAACTCCCCCTTACTTAACTTCTGGATCAGTATCACTGGTCCTGTTGAGACTTGGCTGAAGTGCTGAAGCACTTAACATTTCCATCTTGAGATTGTTGGGTTGAGTCCCTTCCTGACCAATGGGCTGGTGTATACAACTAGGCCTACGTGCTATATACACTTCAGCAAGATTGCCTGAAAAGGCAAAGCAGCAGCATCTATTAGGACTGTATTCTGAATCTAATTTGTCACTTCCCATATTTTTTACTTACATTCACTTTCAAGATTTCCTCCACTTAGACCAATTTCTCCTCCCAGTTTCCTGAAGGCAAGACATTGTACTACATGAACATACTGTTGATTGAGTTTAGAGCCAGTAAATGAAAGAAAAACATGAGTGTCATGTTTGGAGGACTTCTTTGCAATGCAGTATGTAGTCTTCTGAAACGAACAGCCCTTACAGAAGAACATTAACAAGCTTAGTGGATGTGCTATCATGAGCTGGTCATGTGTCTGCTGTACAGAAATTAAATTAATTGCTCATTAAGTCTGACTTCAGTCAGGGTCAGGATACTGAACATACTGCATTTTGGTTATAATGAAAATACTCGTTTTTCAAAACCTTCAGCACAATGCTGTGAGAACTGCACTGGAATCAACTGTGCGAGTTAACTACCAGCTTACTTTTAAACAGTTAAATGTCATGTGGTGATGGTACTGAAAAATGAGCTTTCATGAAGCATAGAAATATCTGTTGTTGGGTTTTCATGCGTGGATGAGTTTCTGCCCATTGGACAGCTTCGTTAATAACGGCTGGCTTGGCTTCCCCGTGCAGCAGGAGCTTGTAATCCCATGTGCATTTGAGCCTCATTACACCAGAATCTCCTGAGAGATGCTGCTAAATTCTTGACTAGTCTGTGTATGAGGTGGTGAATTTTTCCAAAAATTGAATTTTGTTTCATCTGATTAATATTTTATCTAACTGGTGTCATTTTAAGCAGTGTTGTTATTTTCAGGGGCTAGTGTTTAAACTTTTACATTGTAAAGCGTTTGATACCTGCCACACTTCGGGATTTTTTTTTCCTGCTTTACCCAGTCTTAAGATCAAATATGAAGCCTAGAGATTATATGAATCTTAAAGGTTAGAGATAGGTTTTCATTGTAGTTTTAGAAATAAGTTTACCTTTATTTCTGCGTAGAAAGTCTTACCACTTCCATTAAGTTAATGTTAAACACATTGCTTATTTTCTTCCACAACTTCTTGTATTCTTTGAATGTTGATTTCAAAATGCATTCTTTAGATTTTTTCATATCATGTGTCTGTCTGAACTGTTTAAGAGGAATTCTGTTGTAAGTTCTAAGAAGTTTTTATGTTACGAATAGGCTTGTCCTTACCCTAAAGAGGCTAGAAAGTAAGCAAGTAAAAGATGAAGATTGTAAAATGTTAACATTTGCTGTGAAAATCTGCTGATACCTTGTAGAACAGGAACCACAGTGTGAGATATTTTTGGTACCAGGAAATACTTAGCTCCTGATTCAATAGAAAAGATTAATAAAGGGAACATCCATCAATTAAGGAGAAATAAATTATCCAATAAAAGGACCTAACTACTGAAGTTGAGCAATGGAATGTTACCAGCAGTGTAGGGAACTTTTTGTTTTGCATTGAGGGCACAGAAGAATGTTATCAAAGGGAAGACAGGAAGGGCAAGAATTCAGCTGAATTTGGAAAGAAACCCTGAAGAATTAATTTGCACAGCGAATGCGCCCTAGCAGAGGTACTTCTTCACCTGTGTTGAAGGCAGCATTCCTTCCTACCCTTTTTTCCCATGGGGTGGTAACACCCAGGATGCAGACCTTTAGATGTTAAAAAGCCCTGACTGCATTGGTATTTCTGTTTAACATTAGTTAAGTGACATTACTACAAGTTACAGAACTCAGGCTTGTGTGTGGCAGATGTGGTCACTTAGTCCAAGTAGTTCATAAGCCGTTGTCTTCAGCTCAAGAACCTCACTGGTTATGTGTACGTATGCTGTAGGTTGGCACTGGTGAGCAAACTGGCATGATTTCGTAATTTATACCTAAAGGGGACTATTTGAGGATCAAGGACTTCTCTTGTATTTATAGGACTTTGCTAAGTCTTTAGTTGTCGCGCAGTATACAGCTGTATGTCTTTCAGGAAGTGGTGTAATTGTCATTGCCGTTTTACCATTCTTAAGGTCATGAAGCATAAAGTTTTGAGGAGATGTGATTTCTATGAAAGATGTCATTTACTCCTGTAACAAAGCACTGTGCTTTAATCAGGTAGGCCTATGAACCTTAATTTGCAGATGTCCTTGTAAGTGGTGATGGCAGCGGCCATCAAAATACAATTTACTTTGTTTTTAATTCCCTGAAACAAGACCTGGAGCTTCATTCAGTGAAGAGCTTAGTATATAGAGTCAGGCCTTTCTCTTGTTTTTCCTCATCACCTCGATCTTTTATTCTTTACTGGCATAGCTGCATGAGAAAAAATAAAGCTAGACCTTATTTAACATATAGCTTGAAATGTGTAATTTTATTTTATATATATATAAATATAAATGAGTCCTTTGTAAGTTGCATTCCTAGCATCAGAATATTCGGAACTTGCATTTTGTCATATTTAGAATATCAACAGGTCATTGTAGGAATCAATGGAGTAGTAGATTGATAGCCCTTGTCCAAATTTGAGGCGTTCTTTTTATGCCAGCACTGAAGAAAGTGCTGATACATTTTTATGTCCTGTACTAGGCGTGATAAGATAAAAATAATTGATGAGACAGGTAGGAAAAAACCCTGAAAAACAAGGTCAACTTAGAGGTAAGAGAGAAGCAGCATAGATGTCACCATTTAATTATGTGGGAAGGAATGAAACTGCAAGAAAAAATTATCTCCCTAAGTATATGATGTTGTTGCAAATTTAGGGAATTCTAATGACTAGATGAAATGCAATTTGATACCAGTTCTTGACTGAGACCATCTGGGGAAAGACAGAATGAGCTGACAAGTCTTGTAACCAACCTTTTCTCTGTCTGATGAGTACCTATTATTCATTACTAGGAACTGCACCTTGACACAGCATTCCTAATGGCTAGCACTGCTTTAGGTATCACCAAATGCTGTGCAAGTGCTTACTACTCTCAGGTTTCCACAGGTTTTTAGAAGTGGTTAGGTAAACTATGTACATGGATGATTGCAGCTTTCATGTTTTACAGCTGGAAAAACAGACATACAGAAGTGAGCTAGCTTGCTTAAGATCACTCAGCAGACACTTCACTAACCCAGGAAGAGAACCACAGTTTCTGGAGCTCCAGGCATGGAGCTAGTAGACATGGTTGCTGTGTGATCTGCAAGTCTTCCTCATCTCAGTGTGTACTATGTAAAATGTAATTAATATAACGTTTTGCTTTGAAATGTTTGGGATTCGGTAGGGCTAGTGAAATAAATCAGGCTGCATTTAGGTTTTGTGTTGTGTACAGTTTTATTACATGTTAGCTGTAGTAATTTGCACATGAAAGATGACTATTATACTTTTCTCCATGCCTGCTTTTGACCCTTTGATATAATATATAACCTATACACACCACTGTCATTTTCAGTTCCTCCCCTCTGTCCTCTCCCCACAGGCAGCAGTGGGGAAGGCTGGCAGTAAAGAGTTTCTGCTTGTTGGCTGCTGCTCTCTGTTGCTGTGCAAACGTGCTGCAGCCAGCAGTTGGCCGAGGGGGGCATGTGCATGCACTGTATCCTCATAGTCTCTTGAATTTACATTTGCATTATCTTTTGGCTCTCATTAGATCCTGGAAGACAGACAGTCTTTCCCAAGAAAGAGGATCTTCCTATGGCAGGACAGAAGGTGAAGCCTATGAGTGTCTCAGTCTCTCTCTACCACCAGACAGTCCTTTTTAAGCAAATACCCCAAAAGCTTTAACATGGAACCTACAGTTTTCTCCCATTTTCGCTAAGGGTAGAGTTTCAAATTTATAATAATAGAGATCTTATTCAACAGCAGCCATATGACTTTTTGCTGCAAGTGAGTTAAATTCCATAATGCGGAAATGGCAACATAGGTGCCATTACGTTGTCCACACAGGACTCACTGAAATTCCTGACTTTAGGAAGTGTTGGGGTGAAGAGAGGGGCCTGGTGAGAACCCCCGCTTCTGGTGACACCCTTCCCCCCCATTTGGATCACATAGTCACCATCCTCTGTAATCCTGTGAAACGTGTCAGAATTGATGGCAACACCTTGGTGTATTTCAGAGCATTCAGACAAAGCAGCCTTCCAACAGAAGGATTTTCTCCCTCCACTGCCCCAGTAGTAGCACCCAGTGGGAAGGCAACCTCCACACCTAAATATCCCTGAGATGAGACAGAAACTTATGTGCAGGCAAGACAGTCTCATTTTATTCCTTCCCCCTGTGGCAACACTGAAGAGTGAGCCTGTGTTGCTATTACAGCTTGCTATTACTTGCTCTCTTCCAAACTGTTGCATTTTTATACCATTTTTAACACAAACATGCCCTACTTTTCAAATACTGTGGTGACACAATGTGAAAATGTGGGGAAGGGTAAAAGTAATTTTAATCCAATCTTGCAGTCTCGATCCAAATGCCAGCTTAGTCACATTTTTCTTAGGAAGAGCTTTGCTTACATTTAACATTACTGAGATGGCTGTGTGGGCTGAGCCCTGAGGTCCACGAAGAATGGGGCTTTCCCCCTGCACAGATGTAAGATACTGAACAAGGCGAAGGAGCATAAAACCAATACATGATGACCAAAAGAAGGAACTCTTGGCTCACTTAGAAATCTTTCTCAGTATTGTCTTCCTCAGTTCCATCCAGCTTCCTTGACCTCACCTTCTAAGGATCTCTAGGAAGTCTCCACCCTTCCTCAATTTCCTACTCCCAAGTCCCTTTCTCTCCAGAAATGCAAGGAATCTGTTCTACACACCCACTAGTAACCAGAAGCACATTAGGTAATTCTGTGGTTCACTTTCAGAGACTGTTGACGCCACACAGACAAAGGAATTATAAGGAAAGAAAATAATTAAGAGAAAAAGTAAAAAACTACATTACTAGTAATGTAAAAGATGAAATGCATCACGTGTGTGTGCGAGACAGTATACTGGTACATTTGCTTTAACAGATGGAGATACTGTGGCAGGTTTCTTTAAAGCATATGCATATAGCTTTAAGTACGCATACGCATATAATTTAAAGGTCTAAGTGAGTGAGTAGCAGGGAAAATCCAGTGCCAGGGCCTCGTAGGCTGAGTTCCCTCTAGTGGCTTGCTTTGGCGTTTCGCAGGGGTGGCACACAAAGGTCTTGGGAGCACCACTCCTCATTACCGCCTTTCCCAGAACCCATGCTTATATAAGGGTCTTGGAGGGTATAATAACAGAGTAATTCTTGGTGAGTTCCTAATGCAAGTTACTTTTAAGTGAGTTATGTAAACTGATTAAATGAATCCTTCCCTACGTTTATTTTTCATTAGTTCACATGCAGACAGAACCACCCTTAAAAATTGTCTATCTGCTTTACTCTGCTGCTTCATTGTGTTGACGTCCACTGCTAATACTTGTTGTTGGTAATACCTGTGTTAGGCAGAGGCTTTGTGAGATCCTAGTGAGTCAGAATAATCTATGGGATGTTATCAGGCAGTCTGGGCGAAAGGCTCTGAGGATGGCAAATACAGCCAGCAGCAGCTTGAGTCTGTATTTGTGTTCAGTGTAATACACTTATTTTAAGTGAACATCAGACTGTAATTTAGTAGGAGAAAATATTGTTGGATTATTGTTGTACTGTAACACTTCATGTTTTGGGTTTTCTTCATCTTGTGTTTTAGCAAAAAGGCAGATGGAAGATTAAGACAAAAAGATTAGACAGGAAACCTCTGTTTCTAAAAGGAAACATCCAGTGCACTTTTGGCAGATAGTATAAAACACAGACTTATGACATATTAATTACTGAGTCCCTGGGGTTTTAAAAATACAGAAGAACATAATTCCTACTGTGAACTTATGAACTTCAGAGGAAATTGCAGTAACTAGGAGTAAAACTGTATATTGTTGCTCTCCATCCTGTGGTTTTATCACGGGATACACAGTGTTGAATATGCCATAAATATGCCATATCTAAAAGTTAGACACCTCTGTCTAACCTCACACTCAACAGTCACCAAAATTTCGTTCATACTTTTAAGTGAAGAAGAGTCCAACGTTCCTTATTTTGCCCCAGAAATAATTATCCGTTTGGTCAAAACTGAGGTGAGGTTAAGTATAAAACCTGCTACTGTGACAAATTCTTTCCCCATGTATAGATGTCTGTCTTCTAATGTGACATACTTTCAAAATACAGTTTTAATATAATGAAGACACCATTCAGCAGTATATAAAAGCAATGGGTTCAGGTACATGCAAGGTTTCATTACAGCAAAATATGACTTTATATGCATAAATACACCTTTTATTTACTTTTTTATATAGCATTTTCATATGAGATGCCATATGGATACTGTGTTTTACCTGTGTGTCACCTCTCACTGTGCTTAACACAAGCTTTTTAACAATACCCTGTGAAACTAGCCTGACTGTTCATCTAACCTGGATGGGCTAATTGAAGTTCAGAGCATGGCTCACACTGGTCTTTTGCCAAATTTGATATTATTTTGAATTGCCAAAGCTTTTGACAGGTTTCTGACAGTTCTGGAGGCACTCGTGACATCACTTCTATGTCACAGGCACTTAAACATCATTTAGGTACATCGGAAACTGAAGTTCTCCTTGTACTCTGATTCCTCACATGAACAGTCTCAATGGAGCTCTTACAGCATCACTGTGTCAGGCTAAATTTTCTCTTGCCAGCAGGCAGACTTAAGTGTAGGCCCAAATTTAGAGCTCTGAGGACATGCCCTTCAAATGAAATACCAAATATCAGTGAGATTCTTCATTGTATTCATTTAAAGACAGCAAATGGGTTATCATAAGGTTACTAAGTCTCAAACAACTTTATAATCCATTATGTTTTATCTTCCTGAGAAATTTAACTATTTGAAACAGGTGTCAGTCATCTTCAAACAACAGTCAATAACCACTTCCATGACATAAACTCTGAGAGCTGGAGCATAAGAGAGAATTTTGATGTTGTTACATTTCCTTACATTGTGCTTTGGGGTTGGGATGGAGGATTCAGCCCTGAAGAAGCTATTTTGTTCCTGAACCGAAGGACCATTGTTATGAGCTTGACCCTGGGGTTTGTTCCACATACTTTGATCTTTCCCTTAATGACTTGGACTGTGACTTTGTCTTTGATCACCCTATTGATCTACAGCATCTTGGAAGTTATCTGGAGTGGAACTGAGACTGGTTGTGAAGGTGTTATCTGATCTCTGACAGGCAAAACAGACACCTTATTATTACAGCATTTCTTCAGTAAAGCTACAGTGGTTTTAATTGCAGAAATTACATCTTAGGCATGTATCTTTGCGCTATCTTGTTGACCGTGGAACAACGTTCATATTTATCACTTTCCATTTTGAAGTCTATTGAAGTTTAAGTTGCTTGGACTCATATCTATCTACCACACAACACTATTTTTCATATTTAACAATAGTTTCCTTGCATTCAAATTTCTGCAAATCTCTGGATTTGTGCTACAAAATCAGTTGAGTGAGAATAAAAAATATTGCTGTGAGTTGAGTGCTATCATCTGTGGAGTAAATGTAAAAAAATCATGGAAGGGACTGCATTGCCCCTAATTTCTTTCCAGAATAAATTAGGTACCAACATATTTTTGTGAATCAAGGCCTTTGTTCAAAGTCATTTCGTAAGACCTTTTTTTACATCCTGCACGCAAATAGAATATTCCTGTATAAGCACAGAATCTGCAGGAGATAAAAGCAAAGGAGACGTAACAGATGAAAAATTGGAGCCATCTTAGCCACAAAGCTAAATAAAGTTTTGTTAATGATTTAACCCCTTACAGTGCTGAATGAGTTGAATTTCCCCTTACCCTGGGACCTCTACCTCATGTCCAAATTGGTTTCCTGCCCTGGCCACTTCAGAGTGTGAGTCTACTCTCCAGACAGAAGGGCTTCTGCAGTGCCCATGAGGGAGCATTCAAAGAGGTCAGAGAGGCATTTACAAGAGCAAGTGAGTACAAAAAATGCACACCATATGCAGTGAGTCTCAGAAAAATGTCACTATAAGGTCTAAGACCTGACTCTGAATACTGACCATGAGGTAATTCAGGCTGGAAGGGACCTCAGGAGTCCTCCAGTCCATCCTCCTATTCACAGCAGAGTCAGCTACAGGTTACTCAAGGCCAGTTCTGATCATCTGAAATAGAGCCTGGCAGAGGCTTGGATGACTGAGTGCCTTCAACATCTTATCATACAGGATTTTGCCTGTCAGAGAGTCTAAATGTAGCCCCATATTGCTAACGGTTTGGGAAAGCTTTGACATCGACCTGTCCCTGTTTTCTGCATGTTGAGTTAAAAGGTCTGAGAGATGTAAAATGCTTAAGAATAAGCAGGAGGATTTAACAAAATTACAATGGATCTTGTGTGAAGTGTGTTAATTCTGCAACTCCCATCTCAAAACAAATTGATATTTAGCCTAGTGTCCCTTGGGAGGATTCGTCCCAGATTGGTGGGAAAGCATATCCTTGTATTACACACAGGCAGCCAAGCACACACTCTGTACTCATAGCTGAACTGGATGTTTATATGGATTTAGACTGTAAGAATTTGAACAGATGAGAAAAAGCAAGTGATCTATACTGGATAATTAATTTGTTACATTGTTTCACAAACAGGATGCTCAGCAGGCTTAAGATAACTCATTTTGCTTGCCAGGTGGAAACAGTAGTTTTGCATTAACTGTCCATAAAATCAAGTGGATACTGATACATGCTGGTACTGAGTTTCACAACCATGTTGCACAACAAGCAGAGCTCAGTAAAGTACCTGATCTGTCTATACACTGTGTCTCCCAGTATCACATCTTATGCAAGTTCAATTTTCCTTTATACTTTTGGAAGGGTTTCTGTGCTCTTTGTTTAAGGAAAGCTCTGGAAAAGGCCAGATATGATGGCAAAAATAGGTGGAATTTACAAAACAGCTGGTGAGGAGAGTGAGGATGCTTGATGTTATAGGAATAACACATTTTAGAGATTTTCCCATCTAAACTGGCACTATTACTAATACAAGGTGTATACCTTACAGCAACTGTAAGCCGAGAGTGGAAAAACCTGGCAATTACTTTTATGTCTGTGATGCTGATTGAAAGTACTGGATTGTGGTTTTTTTTCTCTTTGGAGAATGAAGTCATTTTTTCTTAAGCATCTATTAAAAGTAAAGAGAGATACTGTACAATCAATACCCAGCCTGACTCCAGCAAAGATATTGCTTGGGTTGGAGATTTCATTTTTCTCTTTCAAGTCATTCAAACCTTGGACTTTCTGCCAATCTGCAAAGTAATCATGCTAGAGAGGCACCTGCTGCTAGGGAACCCAGATTAATATTACCGGCACATATAGAGTAGGCTGCAGAACAGCCAGCACATACTAATGATGCCTGGGCTATGAAGTCAGCTGGCAGCCTCCAGACTCCCCATTGTCAGCCCCATAGCCACTGCGGCTTCCCAGTACCAGCACAGGCAATCCTCACCACAGCAACTTTAGCCCCTCTTTCTGTCTTTATTTATTCCAAAGTAGGTCACTCTGTGCCATCTGTTCACACTTAAAAGCCACAGAATTTTCCAGATTCCCTACGGTATCCTGCAGTTTAACATATATTTTTAATGCACTTTTGCTCTACCTAGCTGCTTTGTGTAGTGAGGCTACTAATCACCAGAGCTCATTCTATCAGGTAATGTTTTTGGCAACTGAGTGCAGGTCTCGCAGTCATATACAAGATGCAAGCATAACTGAGTGGGGAGGGAATGCAACAAGAAGGGTGCAGTGTTTTCACTGATGGTGAATCCTGGGCAACACTGCGTTCAGCAAAGAGGTGATGGTGTCTGTCTGCCTACTGCTTCTCCAGCAGTCTTGTTAAAAGCTAAGGGAAGTGATCAGTCCCCAACAGGTGTATCATGTGTCTTGTCAGTGGTTAAATTTGTTTCTCTTGCTCTCCAACGTGAGCATAAAGAGCATTTCATGTCCACAGTTGTCTAACTTCCTTGCACAATGCCCTTAGCTCTTTCCAGCATGCCCGTTCATTATGGATTACCCACACAATGCAAGGATGATTTTTATTATATTCTTTTAATAGTGCTCTTGATCTCAAGTGATGACATTCACAGGCAGATTTCTGGAAGGATGCATCTCCACATGGGTGAATAGGGGATGCATCCCCTGGAATCATACACAAGTTCTAGCAAGTGCCTTTGGTATGGGATAGAGTAAGCAGCATGCTAAGGAGAAGGGAGATCACATGTGATATATAACATATATAAAACATACTATGGAGCACACAAGTATCTGTTGGTGCATGAACATTGTGCATGAGTATGTAGGAGATGCACTTGTTAATTACAGGAACTGGCCCTGGCCACCTTGCTACTAACAGGATGCTGTTTGAGGTATAACCATCTTCCACCTGCTAATGTTAAGCCACTTTTGTCTCATGTTTCATGTGACAGTAGAAGGCAGCCAAATCTCTAGAAAGTGTAATTGCACAGACCAAACCTGAGATTTAACATAAACTAAGAGAAGGTAATAAGATTATGAAGTACTTGAACAAATTGCAACTCAGGGTCTCTACGATGTGCTTAAAACCAAAGTAGCTTAACTCTAGGCAGCAATGAACAGGCTAGGGTAACTAAAGGTCAAGCTGTCTTGAACTAGAAACAACTAGAACACATTACCCAGGTTTGCCAGATGTCACTATGCAATGCATGACTTCACCTCAAAATCATTTTTAACCATTAGTTGAAACCAAAATGGATTGGACTAGCTTGTTCAGTAATACAGTTTGACCACAGCTGTTTGTGGTTTTCAGTACTTGTTCATGGGTTTCTGGATATACTGGATGTCCTAGTTTCCTTAGATTTAAGAAAATACAAAGCCAGACTGGTTCCATTTCACAGTGATTAGTGTGTTCTGATATAAACTCAAACAAATCTGCAAATTCACTATACTCGTAAGCCTCTTCTTGTCATCCGGAAACCCAGGAGTGCGTGTGGTTAATGCAAACAAACTCTGAGTTTGCTTAAGAGTATGATACCACATAAGTTAAATAAAGACTAAAAAATCATTGTGTCTTATAATGGCTTTACCAGCGTGTTATTGCTTTATATATTCCCACTGTGAATAGATAAAATATGGGTTTGCAAATGTTTATTTTGAAATTAATATCCCAGGCAAATAATCATTATTAATGACTACCTCTAAGGCTTGTTGTATTTGTATTTGCATGATTGGTACAAATCTGCTCAGTAATGGGAGCAAAAATAATGCCTCTTTTTAATGTAATTTCCCTGGCTATTATGGAAAATGTCAACAATTAATACAAGTGTATTTATGATTATGCAATAAATCAGACTCCAGATTTAAAAAAATTAATAACAAAAAAGCTTTAGGGGTAAAGAGATTTGCAATTAGACACAGCAAGCTGCTGGTTTACTGTCTCAATAGCTCCTCAGTACCACTAAATCCATGACAAAGTACTTAATAATAATTTGTGAGGCCTAACAGAAGTAATCCGTTTAAGATTCTTGTGGATTGTAAATACACCATAATTTTGCTGTCTATCTTCAAAATAGTATACTCATATGGAACAAACTAGAGGCTTTCACATATTTTGTAATGAGATGAAAGTCTCCATCTATAGTTAAATTGAAATCTGACAATAGAAAATGTAATATTGAATTGTTTTAATTGAGTGGTCATCTTCTGTCTGTCTAACCCACAGATAGATACTGTCTGCGACAAAGGGCTGTTATACTTCACAGATTCAATGGATTCAAAATAAAGATCTGTAAGAGCTGCAAAATACTTTCTCCAAGGGAATAAAAGAGTTGGGGCCTGACTGTGGTTCTGTTTGGATCAATGGCAGAATTAAACTTCATTTTCTACAGCATATGATGTCATATGATGTCATTGTATATAACTAGTGGCATAGTAAAGGGGCATTTGAACATCAGGAAAGATCATTTTGGTTTTTTTCATTATCAGAGTCTAGTTTTCATTTTTCACTTATATTTGCATTGTCATAAATACTGAAAATATTATCAACCACTTTTAAAATTGGCAGAGGAGAGGAGCAGTTAAATGCATAGAGAGTTGTGTTACACTTTTCTGCTTTCTCTTTAGCTCTTTAAAGATTTAACAGGGGGAACACTTGGTCTCATGAATATAGAAATCTATTAACTCTCTTTTACAGGCAGTGGGGGGGAAGTTAGTGATGATGGGCAAAGAGCCTGCAGTTTTTGAGCAGTGTACACCTACCTGTTTTCCATGCCTTTGTCTCCTGTGCTGCCCACAGCACAAGTGGCCCATGAGTCAGCCAGCAAATGCACAGAAGGAAAACCAGCCATAAATGTTCATATGCATGCTTTCCCAAAGGTGAGTTAGCTTATTGCTCAGGCTGTAGAGAGGAGCTGGCATCAGCAGAGACTTAAGCTTTTTGCATCTTATGATCACTTTTTCCCTCATTCTGGGCTATTTGTGTTTATTGCCCGGTTAAGAAGTCATGCTTTGAAATCAATTGCTAAATTTATCTGACTTTAAGTGAGAAAAATCTGCCTTTTTAGAGGGAGGAAGGAAGCAGACATATAAGACACAACCAAATATAATATAACAATAATACAACAACTAAATAAATAAACAAAAAAAGGCTCATAGTGTCAGTAATGGAGCTGGTTTAGCATCAAGTGTCTTGATGGGACATCTATGTGATCAGGCCATTTTCAGCATGAATCTTTTCAAGCTGGGATAACATTATGACATAATGATATTATTACTAAAAAAAATGATACAAATATAATAATTGGCCTATAGTATAATGTGAAATACATGACCATATTAGAGATTAAAATACACACGCAAATTTAATGGTGTAGAAATAAAAAGGCACAGTTGAGCCAGGATTTCTGTATTAGAGGAATGGGAGGGGTTCAAGGCATTTTTGTCCAAGATATGATGTCCTATACTTGATGTTCTTCTTGCATCTAAAGAAGTCTGAGTATCAAAGAGAAAGCAAGCAGTCAGTAAGTTCTGCATGTTAAGAGTTTTGGATATCAGTAACACCAGAGACTTAATTCTCTGTTTACATTCTACTGTACAAACTTCAGGGAGGCCCATAATAGCTGATAAGTTTTATGTAACTCTTCAGAGAGCCAAACCAAGGAAAGAAATGCGAGTTTATCTAGCCCTGTCTTTTAAACACCTACTTGCCCTAATTGGCAATGCTTAAATCAGGCAATTTTCAGTCTTTTCTTGGAGATAACTGATGTTCCTTGTTAAAATTAAAAAAAAAAAGACAAAAATACAACTGAGCCCTCATTGCATCCTTGCAACTTTCAGAGAGCAGACGAAAATCTGCACCAGACAGAAAAGCACTGTTTTGTTCACCCAGTCTGGAGCTAGCAAAGCTTGTACCAGCCTCTGTGGGTAGTGGTGCATGACAGTGATTGCTTTGAAAATAACTGCGCCGGTTTAAAATATTACTGCCTCTCTCCCAGAGGATGCCACCCACCTCGTGGAGTCAGCAGACTGAAAACACAGATAATTCTAAGCTGCTTCAGGAGAAAGCGCAGTGTTTAAAGCATAAAATGCCAAGGGGGTTCAGGGCAGCTTTAGTTAAGCTCTTGGACTTTACACTGAAACAGCTCAGAGGTGCTCACCTCTCTGCCACAACAACTGGGGCAGGCAACTTTGCAGGTAGAAAGAACTGGGGCAGTGGTGTCTCAAATAGCCACAGTTGCCTTCTCAGTTAATGTATCTGAGCAATAAGCATGGCTTTTACCTTGCCCTTTTGGGTTACAGGTTCACAGCATTTGGACAAATGTTGAGGTCTTAACCACTAAGTCAAACAGCTAACACACAGGTGTCAAGAAAAGGAAGATGGAAAAGGTCCTGAGAAATAAACATTCTGTGTGAAGAAACTCAGATTTAGTTCCAAGGTTTCTACATGATGTAACCAAATCTAAAGGGAACATTAAGCTCCTATTTTCTGACTCAGTCTGCTCTGGACAACAACAACAAAATTTTGCCCACACTATGATTAACTGTTAAGTGGTGGGAACAGTATGTCTACAGGGAGAAAGCTTTCGCTTTTCTGAATCCATCCATTCTGCATTTCTTTTCCCTTTGTAAGAAATGTATAAGACAGTGGCATCCTTGATCTATTAACAGTTAAAGAAGACAGTGACTTAAGCCATTTCTCTTCCTGAAATCTTTACAATTCTTCTGCTCTGTGATGATATTCATATTGTAATCTGACCAAAGAAGCCCCTATCACACTTTCTTTCTAAACACACAATCCACTTCTGTAGGATCGTATATCTGGATACATACTTCCTAATATAAAGCTATCTGTAAACCAGACTGGACTGTTGTTTTAGGCAGGCCAGTATATAGCTTCTACACAGAGCAACAGCCCACTTTTTGTTTTAATACTGACTGTGCTATTGTTTTTAAAGCTTGGGATTTTGGCTTGAAATCCAGACCACCATGAGTTTAACAGTAAAACTTTCACCGAGTTCTGTCTGATCCAGATTTCAACGTAAATACCTAATGTTGCTAATGTGGGATGTGGTAAACTTGATCATCAAGTTTTTTATGGCCACAACAGATGTTCCTTCTTTTAGACCAATGGAAAGCTACCAAACCTCATCCACCCTCTAAAACAAACATACAAGCATTTGTTTACAGCTTGATTCCAGGAATATGAATTGAATTAGCATCTGTGAAGCTTGTTCTTGTTTACTTACAAATAAAGATACGCACAATTCTTGCTTTTCCCAAAGAACTATGATGTTGTCTGAATAGTATTTACCTTATATAGGAACAGTATTTTTAAATGCCTAATACTGCATTATAATTTGTTTGGCACAATTGAAATACCAGCATAATATTTGTGACCTTGTTTTTAGAAGGCGCGTTACATTTTTTAGTTTCTTTCTTAGTAGATGAGTAGATGAGAACGTGTTTTGAGTATATGGTTTGCATTTTGCATACTTATGATTTAGACTGACTACAATACAACATTCTCATAATCATAACCCAAGCACAACCTATAGAAAAGTAAGATACTGAATATAAGTGATTTTTTTTTCCTACTGGGAGCATTCAATGAATTTTCAAATGGGCAGAAAACTTTGAAATACTCCTAAAGCAGGAGAAAAACCATGGCAGTGTAATAGCTGAACTGATGCTTTCTAATATATTGGTATTTTTAATTATTGGATATCTTACTAATGCATGCTTCACAAATCCTCACGGCAGACAAAAAGGGTTGAGAATATATCCTAAAAGTTAGTTTCATTAAGTGATTAAGACTGTGGTCACACGAGTAATTCAACCCTCTGATTAACTGAGATGTCTCGGTTGGAAAAGAGAACAGGAAGCTGTGAGCAGATAACATAATCCCTAAGAGTAATTTAGCTGCTCCCTATGAGTGGTAAATTTTCCCTGGATGAGCCAGAGCTAGGGTTGTCTCACTTTCAGATGCCTGCATTCCTGAGCACTCCCTGCTCCTTCTTCAACCTTTTAGACAAGCAGCTGGTTTTTTGCAGGCAGTTGCCATAGTGCAATTTGCTCCATGGCCAAGCCTTGTCGTTCCTGTGCCCATTAGCTAAGGCTCAGCTATGCCTCTGAGACTCAGCATCCTCAGTTGTAATGACAAAGCAGCCTAAGCCAGTCTTAAACTAGAACCACTTTGGCTTTGCCCTTCATGTCACAGTCACCCTGGCCACGTGTTGGCACGTCCTGTGCAGTGTGGTGTGCTGACTGCTCTCATCCAACCCCACACAAAGCCATCTCAGTGATCTGGCAGAAAACTAACTCAGCCAAAAAAGCCCCTTGTTTTCAAGTCTCAGATCACAAGCTGCATCACATAGGGCATTCTTTGCATCATGTGCAGGTGGAGTAGTGACTGATTTCTGCAGGAGCAAGAAATACAAAACTATAATGAACAGTAGTGCCTCAGGGAACCAGGTACTTAGGAAGAAAAAATGTGTGTCGTGTTTTTCCTCTCTCCTCACTACAACCTAGGGCAGGAGCTAGCTCTTCCTGTGAGTCCAAAAGTTGTTGGGTTTGATGCATGCTTAGAGAGGTTCCTAAACCATGCTGGCACTACCTTCAGAAACACCTTGCTTGCTCAAAAGGGCTTCCTAGAAATCCCTGAGAAAACAGACCTGAATTATGTGACCTCTTTGCTGAGTATATGCTCCCACAACTGCTGGAGAATAAAAACTGCATGTACCCACATAGAGGTTGAAAGTTCAGCCCATGTGTTTTGGGTGGGTGGCTTTTTTCCACTTGGAAGGATTTGGAATAGAGGGAAAGAACTGGCCACAACCACAATACTTGCTGGAGTGGGTTACAAGAGTAAAAATAGCTTGTGACAAATATAAGGCATGGGAACCTGAACTCTGCTTGGAGTGACCGAGAGCCCTGTAGGGTTTGGGTGTCACTGGGAAAAGGACCTCCCTCAAACTCCGTGGAGGGGGCAAACTTGCAGTTCAGCACAGCAAAGCACCTTCCAGGTGACAGAGGAGTCATGGGGAAAGGATATAGTGGATAATCCATGATTAAAATGAACAAAAAGTGCATTTCTGGTAATTACATAAATACGGGGAAAGCTCTGGATTTTGTCCTTTCGTTCCTATTGACTTCAGGTATGGGTTGGTTAGATAGGCAAGGTCCCTGCTATCTGCCTTGTATCTAAAAACTCCACACCAATTCAAGTTCTGGTAAACCATCACTAGTGATACATGCACATTTTAAACAAATGCCCTGTTAATAGCAGCTTCAGGGAAGGAAAACAACACAAAGCCATGCATCTGATCATCAGGGTGCCATCATGAATGTCAGCAAAACCACAGGTGTTTACTGCTTGGGCTTTTGTGGACAGAACTATGCGCCCACATGCCATGTGACATATGGGGAGCAAGTCCAATGCCTCACTAGAGAGCTGAACTTTCTGCACTTGCACAGCACAGAGGCTCAGTTCACATCCTGTGCGCGCAGTGCTGCAAATGGCATCAGCTTTACCTTGCCTAAATGAATCATAGAATCACCTAGCTTGGAAAAGATCTTTAAGGTAAGTCCAACCATTACCTCAGGACTGCCGAGACCAACACTAAACCATGTCACTGAGGGCCTCATCTACACGGCTTTTCGATACTTCTGAGGATGGAGATTCCAGCACTGTCCCGGGCAGCCTGTTCCCATGCCTGACCACCCTCTGTGAAGGCATTTTTCCTGATATCCAATCTAAACCTCCCTTGGCACAGCTTGAGGTCGTTACCTCTTGTCCTATCACCTGCTAGTTGGGAGAGGAGACCGACTCTCTAAGGGAGGAAACAAAATCCAGGCAGAAAGGGCTTCTAGGTGAAAAAATGAAGGAGATAATGGAGAAAATCACGTATTGCTTTCCAAGCCCTGCAGTATTATGGCGGAGCTCGCACTTGAATGCGATCTGTGGAAAACAACACACAGGGTGCAGGTTGAAATCAGTTTGTTTTAAGGTAAAGACACGTGTGTACAAGGAGCGTGTTGAGCCTCCTGCTACAGTACAGCGGTGAAAGGCACGAAGCGGTCGCACAGCTCCCGCCCGCGCCCCCGGCAGAGCCTGAGGCAGGCTCCACCCCAGCGGCCCGCTGGGCGCGCTGGGACTGGTAGTTCTGACAAGGGGCCGCCTGCAGGCCTTGCCGGGCTAATGAACTACGTTTCCCAGCGTGCTCCGCGGCCAGAAGGAGGCGATAAAAGGGGGTGGCAGCTGCGGCGCCGGCTCAAGTTGGCGGCCAGGTCAGTTGCTGCGGAGGGTTTGTGGGGCCGGCAGGTGCCTCTGGGGCCGCCCCACCGCTCCCTCATGAGGCCGCAGGACCCGCCGCAGGCCGGCGCCGAGCTGCCGGCGCTAGAGACGCTGAAGCAGCGGGCGTGCGAGAGCGTGGAGCTGAACGCGGAGCGGCTCAGCGCGCTGAGCCGCGACATCTGGAGCCGGCCTGAGCTGGCCTACGAGGAGCACCAGGCACACGACACCATGACCCGCTTCTTTTCCAGCGGGGAGCTGCCGGGCGCCGCCTGGGCCGTGCAGCCGCGCTACAAGCTGAGCACGGCCTTCCGCGCTGAGTGGGGCACAGCCGCCCCCAAGACACAGGCACCGCGCCCGCTCCGTGTCGCCTTCCTCTGCGAGTACGACGCCTTGCCCGGCATCGGGCACGCCTGCGGCCACAACCTCATCGCCGAGGTGGGAGCCGCCGCCGCGCTGGGGCTGAAGGCCGCCCTGGAGAGCCTGCCGCAGCCGACGTCCGCCGCCGTCCAGGTGAGAGCCCCGCCGAGGGCGGAGGCTGCGACCTCGGCTCCGGTGGGTCGGGCGGGTCCTGACTCTGCGTTTGTGCTGCAGATCACGGTGCTGGGCACGCCTGCGGAAGAGCAAGGAGGAGGCAAAATAGACCTGATAAACGCTGGAGCGTTTGATGGCCTGGATGTGGTCTTTATGGCACACCCCTCGCAAGAAAACGCAGCTTACTTGCCCGATGTGGCCGAGCACGAGTGAGTGAGTGAGCACGTTCAGGTGAAAGGGGCGGGCTTGTGACTAGCCTTTTCTACCTTCAGTAAAGGAGCTGCTTTGGGAGGGACTGAGCTTTAGGGCTGGAGACCTTGCAAGTGCCTTTCAGATGAGCTAAATGTTTGCAGTCAGCTAAGGAGCCGGGTTGTGGACACTCTTGAGCCATTCTTCAGAAGTACGGTGTTCAGCCTAGTATTAAAGGTTCCCTGACTGCCGTGGGGTAATCTTGCATGTATACCAAAAATCCATTCTTCTGAGGTTTCTGGGTGTTTCTGTTTAAACATTATCGCATCTGTTAAGTTAAAAAGAGGCGACTGGAGGGGATCTCATGGATAATAGTTCCTTTCCTGATCACCAAGTCACATAGTCCTCTGTATGCATTTTATTTTAATCAGTTTTCAAAGTGCTTCTGTTACTGCTAAGTTTCTATGGTAAAACAGCTGAGGTTAAAAACACTGAGGCTTCCTTATTCAGCTGCCTCTCTGTTATATTTCATCACTGTGTTTCTGAAGAGTCTTAACTGGTTATTGTAGTCTCCTTCCAAGAGTTATCCTAACTTGTTTTTCGGTTACTGTACCCTAAGTCTATATAATTTTAAAAATTCAGTTTTCATTGATAATTTTGTCTTTCTGTTCATTTCAACTCTTGCAATAGCCTTTTAAGTTTGATAAGGTAAGACTGAGAAATCTCCCTGCAGAGGTGTTGAATGTAGGACTCTGCTGTATGATGCAAGTCCTGAATAACCTTTAAACACGAATACGGAGGCAGCATGGAATTGAAGTGCAGAGTGATACAACTTACTACTTCCAAAAACTTGGAATACTGAGTTTGTCATGATTTATGTAATTATGAGATTCCAAAGGTACAAGGGCTGTTTCTATAACGTAATTGATCTTCAGTTGTTTCCAAGGAATTTAATCGCTAGATAGCTACTACTACTGTATATGCAATCTCTGAAAGCTGGCTTGTGCCTAAGGTAAAATTAGCACAGTGGGATAATTGTCGTGGATACATGCCAAAATTTGCTGATTCTTTTTTACTTATCCTTCACTTAATCTGCCTATTTATTGTTGGTCAAACAGGATCCACATTCTTCTGCTGATACTCTTAGGCTGGCTTAGGGTGGTTTTGTTTTCAACAAAATGTATTGGGTTTTTCTAAGGGTATGTGGCATTCGTGAAGCAATAGAAGTACAAGAAATGGAATAGTGAAAGAACTTTTTTTTAATAAGCACAAGTTGCTTGGGAGGGAAAAAATACTGCAACATGACTCTCTGCTTGACTTTGCCACCTTCTCTCCTTTTTTATTGGAGAGTATCTAGAGATCTGTCCTGCTGCCTTTGTGAGTTGATTTGAGGGATTGCAGTCTAATACTTGGGATTTTAATGGATAAGTTTTCTACCTGGGTTTCATAATGATAATAAATTTTAAATATATTTCATACTTTACAGAATAAGATGTGTGGTTGCCTTGGAGGATGAGGGGGAATGGAAAAGGGCATACTTGGGTTGTAGGCAGTAGCAGGAGGTGTTTTCTGCTGCAGCAGTGCACTCCATTGTATCCTTTGTTGGTCAGTATTAACACAGCATGGTTTAGAGTGCTAGTATTAACACAGCATGGTTCAGAGTGTGAAGGTCAGCTCAGGATAAGTGGCTAAGTTGGCATTTGTGCAATACAAGCAAGTTAGGCTAGTCCTCTCTGGCAAGAGACAAGTTGTGTGGAACTCTTTGAGCTTGAAGATGGATTTTTTTGTGTGAAAGACTTGCATATTGAGTACAAACAGATTTAGTTAAAATCTCTGCTACTGGCAAAACATGAATAGTTGTGTATTTGATAAATAGCAATACTTCATGTAGTTAACAGTATTTAATATTTGCCTTTCATGTAAAAAGTTTTTCATATAATTTAAAATATTAAATTGTAGAGCTAATATAAATGGCCCTCAGATGAAGCAAAACATGAAAATTCTTCCTGCATATGTTTAGGTGGAGTATTTTGATTTTGGGGAAGTTTGAGGATAGCCTTTATTATTCTCTTTTCATCAGCTTTTTTGAGGTGTACAGGGAAAGAATATCTTTGCTGTAGCACAGTAATCTCTATTTTATACTAGGATTTACTTTTACTATACTTTAGACCTTGACTTCTGTCATTTAGACATGGATATGTGATGTTATTCATGTGCTTTTGCTGCATTATACACTGTACACATACATATGCTTGACAAAAATTAAGGCAACTTATAATTTTGATTCAGGAAAGGGTTTTTTATCCTCTGAGAAGAATGTTAGTAACTTTAAGTTGTTGGAGGAATTTAGCATGTGAAGCTTGTACTTCTCAGGAAGAGGCTGTATAGTGGTGTATTGCTGGTAACTTTTGCATGTTTGGCTCTTGGTAATTTCATTGGGTTTTCTAGAAATCTTTAAGTATTTTCCTGCATTCAGAGATAGTTCAGCTTTACACCAGTCTAGTGCCAGGCAAATTTTTGGCGGTGAAAACTGGAACATTTCTCTGAACAAAAGGAACTTTTTATTTTAGAGGGTTTTTTTTCAGTGAATGGAAAAGAAATAAGTAATGCCTTTTATTTCCTAGTGTGACTGTGAAATACTATGGAAAAGCTTCTCATGCTGCTGCTTATCCTTGGGAAGGAGTTAATGCATTAGATGCTGCTGTTCTTGCATACAACAATCTGTCTGTTTTAAGACAGCAAATGAAACCGACCTGGAGAGTTCATGGTGAGATCTTAATTAAATCTAATATCTAGCAAGAGCTTAGGCTGTTGAAATACTAACTTACAAAATCCTACAATTTAAAGTATTGCATTATTGCACTAAATTATTATAGTCTCTTCAAGTATTATGAAATAGCACGATTTATTTTAAATAGCTTTCTGTCACCTTTAAAATCATATCAGTGTCCAGTACTAACATCTGAAAATAGGCTTATAGGTCGGATTCCAAAGAGTACTGTGGTACCTAGGTAGAGGCTAGGCAATTTTTAAGTCTTTGCACTTGGAAGTTGCAGTTCATAAAGAAAAAAAAAAAAAAGTGCTAAGTTTCTTTTGAAACATGGTCTTGAATTCCTTAAGGTTACTGTACATGTTCTTGCAAAGGTGTAAGGTTAAATGCTTCCGAAAAAGAGTTACTGCAGGATTTTTTGTAGTAGGCATTCCATTAATTAGATGATATTTATTGGAAGGGTGTCAGGGTTTAGAGTGATTGAAATTTATTTGCTGAAGTACAAAACCAAGCAATGGCAGAAGCCTGTAGTTTCACTTTGGTAATTAGACCTGTTAACCATTAAGCTTCACTCATACTCCTTCAGCATCATGCATTTCTTTTTGTACAGTGAGAAAGTTTCAGAAGTTGACATGGAAGCTGCCCTTCGTCTCCAAACCCAAGTTTCCCTTCTTGCACCCAACACAGCTTTTTTTCCAGGTTAAAATTTAGAAAGTTTGCCATTTCTGCAGAACTTCGGAATGTAGAAATGTTTATTTGGAATACTTGTTGTGAGCTGAATAAACATACAGAAGTTCTGAGCTAATCATTATGCCTCTTAGTGCTTGTGCTGTATAATACATATGTGTATTTCTCTCCAGGATATCTGGATGGAGTCTGGAAGTCCTAACTGTTTTTAGTTTTGCTGTGCAGCAGTACCGAAATGAATTTCACACCGTAGGCATAGCCTCTCTATACTATTGCTTTGTAGAAAGCAGGGTACTTAATTATGAGTTCTGGTGTGTGAAAGGCAAGTGTTGCAGGTTTAAGGTTGGAGGTACCTGAGGCTTCTATTGAATCTAAGCACAAACCCCTAAATGCTTTCTTCATGGTTTCTAAAGGCTACATGGATAAGGTCGGCAAAAAGTTAAGTATCTAAACAAGCCTCCTAGAAGTAACACTTCCTGAAGTACAGCAAAACTTAAATTACTGTGTTGATACATCTGCTGTCATAAACCTGCTTTTCAAACTGGAAATACTTAAAATACTTTTGGGAAAGTATAAGCAGCCAGTATGAGATTCAATTTTAGGAATGCTTTTTTTAGAACAGTGTGTTGGAGATCTCATGTTGTAAACTTGAGTAACCGCAGAGGCTGACTGAAGTGATCCTAAGATTCTCAGTTTTAACCCACTACCAGAAACTGAAATACTTTCCATTACTGAAGTCTGGAATTTCTAAGCTATTTTTTATGCACCTGAATATTGTTGGTTTGAGTTTGTCTGCTACTTCATGAGTAAATGTTGCTCTCTTGACATACAGCAGTGTAGATTTCTATTTAAGAAGTTGTATTAAACAGGTTGTAAAAAAACCAAAACATTTCCATCTAGAAGGGCAAACTGGGTGCTACTAGTTGTGTGCTGGCAGCCTACTTTTAAGCTGGATAATCTATCCAGTCTTTATTGCAGCTGCTTTGAAATTTCAAGTGTAAACATACTCTCAGACTCTATCCCGTTCTGTTTACAAGTGGAAGTTATTTACTTATTGAGCTACTTGTTTTGAGCAAGTGTTACAGTATGTGTCCTGCAGACTTGCACAATTGCCTGCTGGTTCCTTTCCTTTGCTGTGCCTTTTGTTACGGACTAGAACTGATAGTGGTTTAAATCAGCACTTTGTTTACTTTGTTTGAGAGTGGAAAGTTTTACTTGAGGGGGAGTTCATAGTCTTAATAGGTTTTCTGCACCAGAAGTAAAGATTTGTTGCCCATTTGCTTCCTGATAGCACTGTCATTTCAGGTTTCAGTGTCATGCATCAGTAGCTTTGAGCAGTATTTCCATTTAAAGTAGATAGTTTCTCAGGTTGTACAGAAAACAAGTCTTACTCCACATGTATAAATTGAGGGTAGGAGGCCAGGGAAACAAGCAAAGCATCCTGTTGAAAGCAATTAGCTGTTAATGCATCAAAATCTAACAGAGTTGAAGTCTACAATGTTTATTGTTGAAATATTTAGGTATTAAGGCTCTGGCATAATTGAAACTACGTACTTGGGCCATGTTCCATTGAGGGAGTAGTTTCAGCTCAAACTTCATTCTGGAATAAAGCTACCTATATTATGCATTCCAGTATTTCTAAAGCATTAGTACAAGGAATTTAATGAACTTTCTGTGAACTGCAGCATGCACATTTGCTCTGGTATTATTGAGCAGTGCAGCTTACTCAGTTTCTCTCCAAACTGGCAAAATAAGTTGGAAACCTTTAAAGGCTGGAATCCAAGATAGCCTGTGTAACAAAATCTTATTTCAGTGGCAGCCATCTTGCTTTATGACTCTGCATTGAATTTCAGGGCATTAATTACAAATGCTAGTTTGGCTTTAAGGTTTATAACGGATGTCTAACCAAAGAATGTAATGAAATTGTGCTGAAAAATATACACATGTTCCACTTAATCTGATGGAATGAAGAAACTTTATCTACATACTGTATTTTTTACATTCTTTGTTTTTCATGCCTGGCTGATGTATTGGTTTTTGTTTATGTATTTATTTCTTGAGCAAAGGGTTTCATGGCAGAGCTGAAGATCAAGCAGTTGTATATATGACTTTTCCCTTTCTGCAGGTGTAATAAAAAATGGTGGTGTGAAACCTAACATCATTCCTTCTTACACTGAGTTGGAGTTCTACTTGCGTGCCCCTTCCATGAAAGACCTTTCTCTTCTGATTGAGAAGGTTGAGAACTGCTTCAAATCTGCAGCACTGGCCACAGGATGCAAAGTAAGAATGTATTCATGGTCATGTGTTTAATATATGAAGGTAAGGTAGGCTGGAATAGGAAATGGAGGCTTAACAGCATTTGTCTGCATGGTGTTTAGCCAGAATATACTGTTATTTTTTGAAAGAAAGCTTTGGTTTATAAATAGAATGACACAGCATCCTATAAGAATCTAGGTTGGGAGAACCTTCTGGAGTTCATCTAGTCTAAGCCTCTGTTTGGAGCAGTACCAGTTAGAGCAGATTGCTTGGTGCCGTGTAGTCTTCTGAGTATCTCCAAGGATGAAATCCCCCAACCTATCTCAAGTGCTCTACCCACCTCACGGTGACCAAGGTTTTTCCTGATGTTTAGACTGTGATGACTGAGCAGTGGAGCAGAGTTTGCCTGGAGAGATTGTAGTGTTTCCATCCTTGGACATACTTGAAAACTGCCTTGATATAGTCCTGGGCAACCAGCTCTAGATGACCCTGCTTGAGGAGAGGAGCTGAACAAGATGACTTCCAGAGCAGGTTGCCAACTTCAGCCATTCTGTGATTCAGTTATTTTATTGTTGTTTGCTTTTAGTAAATGGAAATGTTTCCTGTAACTGGTTCCAGCAGTATTATTACCTTGCAGTGTATTGCTAAGATACATGGTTCTACCTGCTCTGTAGTTACAGGTTTGATTAATATAGCTATGATGAGAATGTCAGTGCTCATAAGAACAAATAGGTATGGCGTACATGAATGTGAGTTAGTGAGATTTAAGGTCTGTTAGAGATATTGCATGCTGTTTACTTGTATGGCCTCTCCATTCTAGCTAGAAAAGAATTTCAGAAAATTAAGATCTCTCTTGAAGTTTGACATTGGTATGGGTTTTTTACATTTGCTTTCAAACTTCTTGCTGGTGTGAAGTCATTTATGGGTAGGGCTGTAGTACTGGATGTGTTCTAAACAATAGTAGATTTGGTGAAGGCCTGACTTGATTTCTGTGTAGTTTAATAGTACCTGCAGTGGAAACCTTTAGTCAGTTACAGGTGTTGCCTATTTTTGGACACGTTATCAGTGAAATCCATGTTTCTGGAATTTGACTGTCTAGTGCAAAGTTGATGGAACACCAGCTGTGTTTTGATCAAGGGTAATACTTGGCAGAATGTTGAATTTCTGAAAACTTAGTACTTACGTTTGTTTTGACATGGACTTGAAGTATCAATATGTACTTATTTTTTCTGGTCTTCAAATTGTTTTCATTAAACTGGTTGGAGTTGGACAAAAGCTTCTAATAACTCAAGATTTTTGTCTAGGTGGAAATAAAAGGTGGTGAAAATGATTACTACAATGTGCTTCCAAATAAGAGCCTGCAGAAAGTTTACAAGGAGAATGGGAAGAAGCTTGGAATAGAATTTATATCCGAGGACTGTATCTTGAATGGTTTGTCAGGTAACTCCATCTGGGTATATTGTTACAACTTAAGCTTAAGTTGATCAACTCTTAAGTGTATAAAAGAATGGTGTAGAGCTAGGTTAAACATACCTTGGCCAGAGGAAAAAGCCAAATTAGAAAGCTGAAGCTCTGTAAAAGGATTATATCTCTGGCCTGTGTTTCTGTATTTGGTGCAGAAACTAGGAAGTTCTCCCAACAATAGTAATTTTCTGATAATATTTCTGAAAAAGTTTCAAATAAGAAACAGCTTGGTTGGAGGGAGGTATGGAAGGATGGAAAGCAAAGAACAGTCTTCCTGAGAACATTGAGGATGTGTAATGAATTGCAGCCCATTCTGTTGCTTTCAAATGCAGAATCCTAGTTTGCTGTGAGTGGAGATTGGACTTTATTTTCATGAACCTTGTTTAATAATATTTCCAAGCTTACATATAAACAAATTCGCTAGCATCTTGACTAATATTTGAGAGGGAATTTTTGCAGACACTTTAAGTGGAAGTTTAAGCATCTCAGTAACCCTAATTTAAACTTACTTCCATTAACAGGTAATTTTATGCCTCTAACTTCAGTTCATGTGTTCAACAGATTAGTTTTCCAAAGGGTGCCATTCAAGTAGGTTTTCACTTCTGAGTCTTGACTGTGCCTCAAACTATGTTACTTTCTTGGTCTCTCAGAGCTAAAGTAATAAGATTGTGAATACTTGAAAAGTCAGGTGGGTTTCTTATTACTCATAACTTGGTTTTTTTCAGAATCTTTCTGCAGAAGCTCTGTTGAAGTCTTGACCTGCTGACGATATTTTATAGCCTTCACTACTGATCATAACTGTATATATAAACATTTTTACTCCACTTATGTCAAAAGTTTTTCTCATTGGTTAGAAGGAAGAGATTGTTCTCAGTTAAAAGTTGTTACTCTACTTAATTTCATTACAGCACTGATCTTCTTTATATTAAATGCAAAATATATTTGAGATCTTGGTGTTTGGGGACAGAGTTCTCTATACACTTTTTTTCTTCCTTGTGGTATAAGTGAAGTTTACAACTTTGCTCATTTAGCCTAAGAAAGGGTCTGAGGAATGTCCCTTAGAATGCTTACTTTAATGAAAATTTTTGGAGCTCTGGTAGTAGCTTCCTTCAAAACACTGGTTTAAGGGTGAAGATTCTGAATACTCATGATCTTTCAATCAGAGGACTTCTGATGAGCTTAGTACAGACACCTAATTGTAATTGTGCTTTCATACATAACTTACATGATATGCAGAATGTTAACTCTTAACTTGCTTAAACTGAAACTCCCCATATGACTGTCCTGTCCTTAAATTGCTTGTCAAATGTCAGAATGTGCTTGAGCAACTGCTTTTTTTATCTCACACTACAGTAGGCTTTACTGAATTTTCTTTTCACAGCTGCTTCTCTGAATTTTTGCTCTGGGGCTTCAGGAGTGATAATAAACCATAGTCTGTAGAGACATAGGAGTGGAATTTTGTATGCTACCCTTTTTGGGGGGGATTGAATGTTTTGTCTCGTCTTTTTCAAGGCCTCTATTTCTGTTTAGTTTTCATATGGTTTTCAATGTTTTCTTTTAGGATATCAGTTTCTTCTGTTGAAAGGGAAGGAAGATAGCTCAGTTGCTTCTCCATGTCTGTGCAGCAGAAAAGTCCTTAACAGATGAGCATACTCGCTGCCACCTCTACATGGGTATTAGTATCGGTCTGCTCACAGGTATCGCTCTAGGCAGCTAAGCGTTACAAAGAATTCCTTCAATCCATTAAATCATACTACATTTTGTGTGCCTTGTGCACACTCCGCTCATTTGGCACACAGGATGATGTGAGATAATGTGAATCTGAGTTAGCTTTGACCAGGTGGCATAACCTGGTTCTCCTTCTGCTGGTAGAGCGGCTCAGCTCCAGGGTAATGATTACCTCCCAAAGCAGATGGCCTAGTTTAGCATGCCTTAGTTGAGGTACCCACATTTGTGATAACTTTGGTATTTTTAGCATTCATGGGTTTCATTGGCTTCCTGGGCACAAGACTGGTATAGGTGATCTTATGGAGTCAGTATGTTTTGAAAATAACCACTTTTGAAGCTTGGGGCTGTATATAAACACTTCGTGGAATCTTCTGCATTTTCCCCTCCATTCAGGCTTGTGGTAATACTGATTTCCATTATGTGTTCAGTGACTTGAAGAGGTTTCTGTGTCAGCTTCAGAATATATTTTTGAGAGGCTGGAGCCTCTAGAACCTTTCTTTTGAAGATAGTGCACAAGTCTATATATTGCATTGATAATTGTGCAGTTATTTATGCCTCTAGAAGGAATTCCAATTCATACATCTCTAGCAAGCATACAGATCCAAACGCTTATATGGAACCCACTGGAGTAATTGATGTTTTAAACATGGCACTAGGTGAATACCACAAAAGGCTGTAACGTTTTTTTCTGAAAGAAGGAAAGATGTGACTGTCTCATGTGAATGAAAAGCTGTGTGGATTTTGGCTTGGTAAGCTCTCCAGCCTTATAGAAAATACCAAGTTTAAATAATTTACATTCAGCAAAAATAACTTGTGAACCGGTAGTAGATTGGACATGGATATAAATTTAAGTGGAATTACATGACCGAGATCTGGGATGCACTGAAATTTTCAATGCTTCATTTGCTGAGTGAGAGCAGGGAAAAAGGCCAACAGTCTTTCCAGAAGTATGTGTATTAGGACTTAGTAAAGCAAGTTTGGAACTCTTGGCCTAGTCTGGAGTAGGCAGAACTTCCAGACTTCTGGTTTGTCTTTCCAGACTGACCAAAGAATGGAGCAGTATTGTAGACTACTAAAAATTAAAATAACTTGCTGCTGTGCCAAGAGTTGGATTTTCTCCAAATGCACACAAATCATGGTTTTGGACAAGTGTTGCCACTTCAGCTTGTAGGCAGAGCAGATAGCAAGCTAGTCTTGTCCTCTTTGATTACATAATGTAGGCTCTATGGACTCGCTTTTAATAAATATATGTTTCTAAGTAAAATCTATATCCTTCAATCACTTCATTACTGAATCCTTAAGGCATTAGCGATACCTTCTCTGCATAAAGTATTGTGATACAGAGGCTACCTGATGTGTTACAAATAACTTTAAATCTTAAGAACAGTCACTATGTACTGCCATTGCTAAAGAAAAAAACAATCTTGCAGCTCTGATTTGCCTGAAAAAAAAAGTTAAATGAGATCTTAGTTGGTAATCCCTATTTTCCCCCACTGCGAAACAGTGCTTCCTTTGGCATCTGAATTTCACAGTAATTGATACATTGATTTCTCTGGCTACTAAATATTGTTCTAACAAATAGTGAGTGAGTTGCCTGTTTGGGTAGAAAAAAATGGGAGGGAGGGGGTACTTGGGAAGTAGTTGCAAACTCTTGGATGATTTACTGCGAAGGATCTACTGCTTCTGGATGGAACCATTAAGAAAAGGCAGTACTATGAGATACCAGTAGCTAACGTAACACTAGCTAGGCATGAAAGCATTAAAATCTTCACCATTGCTGTTAAGAATTTTATATCTACAAACTACCAGCATTGTGTCTGGAGTTTAGTCTGATCTTATTATTTTAAGAGCGTTTGTGCTGCTGAGGGTTTCCATAACTGAGAATAATCAAAAGGCACAGGAAAAAAATAGTTGTCCTCAATCTGGTTTTGTTTAAAGATAGAATGTTCCTACTTCAGAGTCCCCTACCTAACGCTGAATATTTGCGTATTGGTGAAAAGTGGGCTGTAGCAGGAAAATAGCTGAGCTACCTGGTACTCACGAGGTTTGTAGCTTTCATTATTTCTGAATTAGCAGCTTACTATCAGGAGATGTTTGTTAAAAACTCAACAGCAAACGGAATAGGGACATGCTGGTAAATCTTCCCTGCAGTCCAGTAACTGATTTATTGATCATAAGCACAGTGGAGAGCAGCATCTGAAGATTGCTAGTTAGGGAAAACATATTGGTGATGGAGACTTCTGTATGGATGACTCACTAGGTATGCTTTTAATTTAGTATTTGGGGTAAAGGCTGTTACATTTTAGATATAGGCTGGAGATATCTTTCATACATTTTCTTACAGCCTTCGAAGCTCTTTAACACTTGTTCATTAAGAAAATTTCTATGCTGCTTCTAGGTTCCACAGACTTTGGAAATGTTACATTTGTAGTCCCTGGGCTTCATCCTTATTTTTATATTGGCTCTGATGCATTGAATCATACTGAGCAGTACACGGAAGCTGCAGGTGAGTGGAAGTGGAAAGGGATACAGGTTTGTATTTGGAGCCTCTGTGCCTTGTAGGGACTGGTTCCTAACTTTTCACTACAGCAGATCTAGAAATTATTTAAAGTTACAGAGAATTAAAGCTTTCACATGTTTCTGTGGTATTCAGAGGTACTGTATAGTAAATGTATAAAAATGTAAGTACTAGATCTGAAAGTGGCTACATGTGAAATGGAGCTGATTCCTTCAAGCATGGTGGGATCTGAGCTGAATATGGGCAATTAGCTAACTGTAAAGTTGCAGGAAAAAGCTGACAGAATGTAGAATTTGTGTGTGTGTTTAAAGCTGAATGTATGTGGGAAGGATGACCTCTCCTTCTGCTAAAAGCCTGACTTGGTATGCCATCTAGACAGAAGAAATTAGAATGAGTATCCCTAGCAGCATATTCAGAAGAGCTTCTAAACATGAACCAAAAGGTGAAAGTAATTTTTACTCCTTAAAACACAATACTCGGGAAATGTAATAGAGATAATAGTATAAAACTCTGCATTTTCTAAAAAGGAAAATGTGAACACTCACTTTTCTGATTTCAGTCTTATTTATGTCAGTAGCAGAAAGTTAAGGACCTGCATGTAAAATCTTGTTTTGAGGCATTAGAAAAAAAACATACTTCATGCAAGTAGATTTGTAAGAAACTGTTCTTGCAGATGGAACTTGAAGATCTTATAGAATATGCCTTATGCTAGTGTTTTGTGTCTAATAATAGTAGTCGAACCTGAGATTTCTCTTATTTTTCTGCAGGGTCACAGCATGCTCAATTCTATGCTTTGCGCACAGCAAAAGCTTTGGCAATGACAGCACTGGATGTCATTTTTAAGCCAGGTCTTCTAGAAGAAATCAGGGAAGACTTTAGACAGGTGAAGCTAAAAGAAGAGGGGCAAATAAACCCAGTGGAACCTATCAAAGAATCTGGAATTGGCACAGGAGCATGTGCATCCCATTAAACTTTATTCAGCTTCTCTCAGGATTGACTTTATGGAGATGCTGTATTTAAATCCCGGAAGGGGCTGGATAAACACATAGCTGAAGAAATGTTCAATTCTGGGGGGGGAACTTTAGGAAAGGCAAACAGTATCATTGCTTTCAAAAATGTGCAATTTCATCTATCTGTAATGTTTGCTGTATTCAATATGGCGATGAACTCTGGAAAGAAATCTCAAATACATTGTCTTTAAGCTGCAGTGTTGAAAACATGATAGTGTTTAGTTCCTTGTCAGGGATTTTCTATGTATTGCTAAAGTAACATTCTTTATAGGGGAAATATGACATCTACCTGGAAATGCTGGTTCTAGAATAAGCTCTGTTCTCTTGGTGATCAAAGGCTGAATCAGATCTATGAAGTATTTCTGCCTGGCCTGTCACTTTTTTCTTGGGACAAGATAGAGGCTTAAAACCTGAGCTGATTTCACTGGAAAGAAGGGTGTATGTTTGGAAGAATGCCTGATTTTGACAATAATAACCTCTAGCAATGGAGCAGAGCCATTTGTACGGAAATGGCATCATTAAAGTCTGATTGTCCTGAAATGCATTGACTTGCTTCCTGAGAGTTTTAGAGGTGGTATGGAAAAGTCAAAATTGGAAAGCAACTAAATGTTTATTTGCTTAAATTAGCATGTTTAAACCACTGCAGATAAATGCATGTGCTCCTTTTTTAAGTTGTACTCTAAGGCAGTACTGGTGTGCACACGAGGTGTTGCACTAGCCTAGCTGATCTGAAGGATCTGTGTAAATATAGCGAACACAGTGGGAATCTTTCTCACAAAATTGCAAGCCTGGTACTGTGAAGCAGTAAATGAAGCTAACCTTAAACTGATGTGTGCAAACCGGTAAACTCTTGAGAAGTCTGCACTGGGGATTGCTTGTGCAGTACCTGGCTTCTCAAACATGTTTGTTCCCATGTCCTGTAAGATAAGTAGATGTGTTAAGTCTTGCCAGTTGCCCTTCTTGTGTGTTAATCTGTTTAAGCCTTGTTATTTTGCTTCCCAGAAACACTAATATTGCAGATTTTACCTAGGTTGGTGATGTGTGTGTCCAAATATGTAAGGAATTTTTTTTTCTAATTCAGTTTTTAAAGGATCACTTGAGTACATAGAGGAGGAACTAATCTTTTGTTCAGATACAGATAGTTGAGTCAATGGACAAACTGAGTGAAAAAGCAGCTTACTGGCTAATGTTTTTCTAAGCATAAGTGTTACAGTAAGCTTCTGGAAAGTAGTCAAGCGAACAGTATTCCCCAGGAAGTTTGAATACCCAAAATAATTTCAGAAACCTGATTTTTATCAGAACAGTCTCTAAATGGGGAGCTCTAGAATTCTAATAAGAATTTATATTCTATTAATTTCTATATTCAATTTCTAATTCTGGAAAGAAACAGATTCTTTAGCTTAACTGGGCACTCCCTCTGCATTTCTGCACACTTTTTAACACAGACTTCCAGCTGCTGTTTATGAATTCTTTTGAGACTTCCCTTTCTTAGAGGGATGACTGTATGTATGACTATACAGCATCTATATGTTGTGTAGACAACAACTTGACAGTTTTTAGACTTTCTGATACTTCAGCCTCTGTGCTTGTAGTAATAACACACAGACTATCTGTTAAATATATTAAATGCTCCATGTCCTTTGAAAAGGTAGCTGATTATCTAGGAAGCAGAGGCAGTTAAAGGGGTTTGTTTTGTATTGCAAGCCAGTTAGTTTAAGAGCGTGACTGTAAGTACTCCAGGTTCCAAGATGGTCTGTCCTTACACCAGTGCCCTTGCTTTCAGTAGTAAGCAGTTTTGACAGATGAATACATGAAACAGGTGAGGGTTGGACTCCTTTAAGTTAATAAGCTTGTCCAGGATTGTAAGTTGGATATGAAATCCAACTGAAATTGGTCCAAGGTTTGTCAAAGGAGCTTTCTCTGCAATTTTTAACTTAAATCCTGGCAGTTCTCAGACACAGTTACAATTCATTAAGTTCTTTTGGGTTAACAAGCTGGTTTGTGAATTTCCTTAGCATAAGCGTCTTTTATTTCCTCCTGCATGTGCTGCTTACCTTCTTGCTTTGCTGGTTTTAAGGTGCACTGTTGGGATCTTAGTGATTGCAATACATGCTGCATTGTTTCCTACTGGCTGATGTGTGTTACAGCCTTTTCAGGTCTCTTTGTCCAGGCTAGCTGGCTGTTGGCTGCATCATGCCCAAGATCATTTAATTAAACATTTCTGAGTTAAAATCATGTCCTCACTTTGTTGTAATCATTGCTGGAATTAAAATGAAACTGAAGTGCTGATTAAAGATGAGTTGATATCAATAAAGCAGTTTAATTGTGACTGAATTTTCTTGTCTTTTGATTAATATTGGGATGCTGCATGACTTCATTTGAATAGTGTGTTTGATTCCTCCTGATTATGTAAGAATGAGGGTGTATAAACTTTGCATTTCGGTCTGCCATAGTGAGCAGGGTTTTTTGTGAGGGTTAATACTCTTCAAATACGACATTTGATGGTAGTCTTTATAATCATAGGGCTGTTTTAAAATATGTTAGAATCCATTGAATAATAGGAGTGGTGCTTGGGAGGGCTCTCTTGAGAATCTCTGTGAGGCTAAACCTGGTCCAGCCTCCAGCTTGAAGTGGAGTTGTTGCCAGCACTAGGCAAGGTGAGCTTGTCTTCATTTGCTGAATTCTAGAAGCCTACAAGGGGAGAGACTGGACTTCCTCAGGCAAGTTAATTCTGATTCATGCTTCAGAACACTCATTCGTTAGGTCTAAAACTACTTTGGGATTTAATGTTAGGATTTTACTATCACAATGAGAGAACACATGAGAGAAACTTCTCATGGGAATAAAACTTGTAGTTTGTGTTCATAAATCTATGAAAATATCAGGCTTGTTT
Organism: Agapornis roseicollis; assembly: GCA_002631895.1. NCBI lineage: Eukaryota > Metazoa > Chordata > Aves > Psittaciformes > Psittacidae > Agapornis > Agapornis roseicollis. The sequence continues at coordinate 217,265 of NDXB01018236.1, forward strand.
TTTAAGTTACCCTAGCTGCAGTTTTCCCCAAGCTGCCTGTAACTTAAGAATATTGGAATATATGTCAAGAACAGTACTTCCAGCAATGAATCAAAATGTGTAGATAATAAACTGTACTTGCCAAAATGGTTCTGAACAGCTGAATGTGAGTCACAGAAGGATGAGGTGATTATGTCCAGACTTTGTGAAGAACTTAAAGCCTCTGCCCTACCAACTTCAGTGCTTCCTTATTTAATGTCTTTCCTAAAACTTGAGTAAAAGATAGGTGTGGCTTCAAACAAAAAATAAACCATGAAATGCGATGGATTACTTAAAGAACTGGATGGATGGCCACACACAAGTGTTGTGGTCAATGGCTCAGTGTCGGGCTGGAGGCCAGTGATGAGTGATGTCCCTCAGGTATCAGTGTTGGGACCGGTCTTGTTCAACATCTTTGTTGCTGACATGGACAGTGGGATTGAGTGCACCCTCAGCAAGTTTGCCGATGACACCAAGCTGTGTGGTTCAGTGGATACGCTGGAGGAAAGGAATGGCATCCAGAGGGACCTTGACACGCTTGTGAGGTGGGCTGATGCCAACCTCATGAAGTTTAACCATGCTAAGTGCAAGGTCCTACAGCTGGGTTGGACCAATCCCAGGCACAGCTACAGGTTGGGCAGAGAGGAGATTCAGAGCAGCCCTGTGGAGAAGGACTTGGGGGTGGTGGTCGATGAGAACATGAACATGAGCCAGCTTCAGTGTGTGCTTGCAGCCCAGAAAGCAACCGTATCCTGGGCTGCATCAAAAGGAGCGTAACCAGCAGGTCTAAGGAGGTGATCCTGCCCCTCTACTCTGCTCTCGGGAGACCTCACCTGGAGTATTGTGTGCAGTTCTGGTGTCCTCTGCATCAAAAGGACATGCAGCTGTTGGAACAAGTCCAGAGGAGGGCCACAAGGATGATCAGGGACTGGAGCATCTCCTGTATGAAGACAGGCTGAGAGAGTTGGGACTGTTTGGCCTGGAGAAGAGAAGGCTGCATGGAGACCTCAAAGCAGCTTTCCAGTATCTGAAAGGGGCCTATAGGGATGCTGGAGACAGACTCTTCCTTAGGGACTGTAGTGACAGGACAAGGGGTAATGGGATAAAACTTGACCAGGGGAGTTTTAGATTGGATATGAAGAAGAAATTCTTTCCTGTTCGTGTGGTGAGGCACTGGAATGGGTTGCCCAGGGAAGTTGTGAGTGCTCCATCCCTGGCAGTGTTCAAGGCCAGGTTGGATGAAGCCTTGGGTGACATGGTTTAGTGTAGGGTGTCCCTGCTTATGGCAGGGGGCTTGGAATGTGATGATCTTAAGGTCCTTTCCAACCCTAACTATTCTATGTTTCTATGAAAGAAACTGTAACCTGCCGAGTTGAGTGACCTGATGTAGAAAGGTCCAGCAGCCTTTCTTCAAACAGTAAATAGGAAGCTGCTACATGTTCTTGTGGATCATATTTCTGTGATCATTTTGTTGCTGTTAAGTACTTGGACCTGATTATAGTTCTTCACAGGAACACAGTCCTTCTTGTGATTGCAGAGCCATAACGCATTAGCTGTCAAAGTGAGCTATTGTCTTGTATTCACTGAGTGATCTTATAACTTGCTAACAGCTTTCTTTAAAGCAGATTTTTATTTAGAACAAAGTGTTTCAGGTTAAAATAAAAAGTCTACATGATTTCCTGTTTTTTTCTCTAAGGGTTACTATTTCCTGGTCGTCGAAGTAACAACCATCCACAGGGCCTTTGTCCACCAGTCTGTCTGGTTGACTCTTTCCAGCACCCATATTTTTTTGTCAGGGAGCAAAAGTACATACCTCTAAACAGTTATTACCCGAAATCTCTACTAAGGAAACGTAGGCACAATTGCTGCAGTTTTAGATTCCTTTAAGCCCTAATGGAAATTTCTGACAAACGCATGAAGGAGTTTACTCAGCCACAACTGCATTTGAAAGTCCTTATTTAAAAATACAGTGAGAAGCCAAATGCCTCAAAATTAGGAAAGGTTGAAGTCCACATGGCTGTGTTTTGTCTTAACAGCTGTTTATGCAGTGTTATCACATATGATTGCGCTAGTGTACTTATAGGAAGTTACCTTTTCAGCTGTTTAGTCTCAAAGGTAATGGGCAAATGTAATCACAGCCCATTTCCTCTTAGCTTCTCAAAACCATATTGAAGGATAAAAGCACACAAATGTAGTTGATGTTCATCAGGATTACAGTGCTGGAGCCTTGTTCATAACTATTTAGTAAGTACTTCGAAGTCATCAGGAGTTGTAATTTTCCTTGGTTTTCTTGTTTTATATATAAACTTTTGGTTTACATATATACTTTTGGTTCTTGGAAGCTGAAACGCACTTCCCACCTCATGGACTCTCATGGAGATCATTCTTTTGAAGATAGAAAATGCACAGTGCTGTACAAATGTGAAGTTTTATTGTGATATTGAGTGCTTCTAGAAATAAACCCAAACAAATAACTGATTTCTTGTGGCCAGGGAAAGGAGCAGAGTGTAAATGATTGGGTACAAAACTCTTACACTGAAAGGCTAGAACACAAGAAGTGGTGTATGCAAATATGTTTAATGAGTACACTTGTTGATAGCAAACACTGCCTGTATATGACATATCCTGTACTTATAGAATACATCTATATACACATTTACATAAGACTGAAAAGGCACTAGAGTTTCCCAAAATAAAACACAAGTAAATTAGCAATGTAAATCCAAACATGGTGGTTGGGGAATCTGTTCAGGTTGGTGAGCTGGAAGGGGAACTTTGAAAATCACTTGGGAAGTTAGGAACCAGTCTCTCACTGAAAGCCTGGGAGTTCAACATGCTAGTTCCTGTTTTTATCTTCAGAATCTCCCTTATACACATACTAGTCAGATGCCAAATAACATGTAGTATGAGATTAAGGAGGCTAGAAAGGAATGTACAGTACTGCAGCAAACAACATAGCAATAAGCTTCTTAGGAAGCTGGAGAGCTTACTATAAGATCTGGCACTCCTGTTTGTGCTCTTCTTAAATTGCAGGAATAAATGGATTCTTACAATACTGAGAATCTAAATACATTCCTGTGCAAGCAGTGCCCAAGGAATCTTGCAGCTCTTTGTGGGAAAAGGTGCCATTGTAGCAAAGAATAAGGTAGGGTGGCCAGCCTTTCCTCTGCTTTTGCTGGAGTGACTGTGCTGCCTCTGACTGAAACGTTCATGGATTAAGAAAATAGACTTTAATTTCTTGAAAAAATCTACTGAAGAATAATATGATATGAAGGAAACTTGATAAAATGAAACCAAGTGTGTGTATGTGTGTGTGGGGGAAAAAAGCACCTATGTAGAAATGACTGCTAAAACTATCTTATGGATGGGTGTGTTTTAATGGCTTTTAGCTTTTGTGATTTCATCACCTCACCTATGGAGTGTATGCTGTAAGGGCAAGATGAGCATAGCTCTGCTTGCACATCATGATTTTAGCAGTTCTAAGAAATGCTGCGTATGTTTACATGATACTTATTTACATAGGAAATTAAAGCAACAGCCAGCAGTGTTCAAACAGCTGCAAAGTCTGTGTCACAAGCCTGATGGTAGAGTAGTCAGGCCAGGGCAGATCTCATGTCAGAAGATTCACTTTCCTTTTAGGGACACACCTGCTTTGGTCTGATTCTCAGAGCAGCTACATCTGTAAGAGACAACAGCAGCTGCTGAGCAGGGAGTAAAGAACTTGGTAATTGCATGCAAAAGTGTGCATGTGTTTAAAGTCCTGTTCATCCAAGCCCTCAGTTAGCTTTGTGGATGTGGTTGTACAGCATGTGGTAGCAGATATGCTATACACCACACCTTGTGAAACACCTATGCTGCTCCTTTTATTGCAAAGGCCCCTGATTCCATTCAACGTTATTCTTGTCTTCTTGAACTATTTTATTACTTCCGCATTGCAGATTATGTCTCTTCCGTATGGAATATTTCTACTGACTGGCTGCTCTGCAGAAACCAGGATGGAGAGCTGGGACTTGAGTCAAAGCTGAGTGCCCCCAGCTCCAGCTGTGTCTCTTTGCTCCTGCCTTGGAAAATGCTGGGCCTGCTTTAAGGGCACAGAGGGCTGCAGTGTGCCAGGGAGACAGATGGAGCGTGAACGCAGAGTCCCAGGTTAGTTGTACCTGAGTCTGCAGTGGAGCTGCTGCCTTGAGGTGGAAGTTCTTTTTTACTTCACTCTGAAGTTTTTGGCCTGGTATCTTTAGTAACTCAGATATAAAGTCCTTACAACTGCTTTGTCACCTGCTGAGCACCTTTCTATTATGCTTTTACTAAATCCCAGATGAACTAGGCTTTTCCTGGAAGCAAATACAACTACTGGTGGCTTTACAGGCTGCAACAGGCTCTCGGGCTGTACAGACCAGTAATGCCCAGGCTATCTCAGAGGAAAGAGGCTTCTCTCAGAGTAGTTTTACTCTTCGTAGACACCTGGTTGTCTTCACTGGGTCATTTTGTAGAGACACCTGTTTCCTTTCCCAGGAAACTCAAGAAAACTCCCATTGACCCAAATAAGCAGATCCAAGGAGACCTCCTGTTTTTCCCAGAGGATTTGATTAGCGCTGCTCCTTAGTGAATGTACATTGCAAGTCATACTCTAAAAAGATAGTCAAAGCAGCTTGGTGAGATTTCTTTCTTTTAAATATGATCAGGGCAAAGCACAAGTTTGGAAGTATTCTGATGTGGACTTGCCAGCACAGTACTGTGAGGGCAGCGCGCATTGAGCATTGAAAGCAAGCTGCAGCTAGCAATAACCTTGTCAAAGTGTTTTCCAGCACTGGATGTTTTGTGTTTGTAATGACCATTTCTGACCTCATCCTGCAAGCATGCAAGTATTTGCATATTCTTGCTTTTACTGTTACTGAATGTGTAGAAGTCTGCTGAGTTGAAAGACGCATGCACATGCTCAGGTACTTAAAGAATTAGGATCTCAGGGGCACTAAATGGAGTATGCAGTATATATAAGCAACTGGCAATTATAGTCACTTATTAGAATAGTTTACAGTGGCCTGTGAGGCACAAGAAGGAATGTAGCACAACTTTAAGTAAGTATAAAACTCCCGATCGTATCGCCTCTATTTTGCTGAAATGCACAATGACTCGCACAATTATTTATGCCACAAGTGACTTTTATCTGTTAGCCTATGAGACTGTACTTTCATTGAATGTCACAGTGTTCTGTGACTACAGGAGTTAGGTATGTTTATGAAAAAATGGACCAGTATATCAAGTTAAATAGGATGTATGCACCAGGGAATATTATCCTGGAGTACTTGTCAATGGCATGAGTGTCGATCCGCATGCTGACATATCTCTGGTTTTTCCTCCTGCCCGAGCTCCTTTCAGACCCCAGCGCCAGCTGCACCATCATTCGGTCTTGTTTGTCCCCATTCTCAGACATGTAGTGCCCCAGCTCATTCACATCCCCATCGTTGTAACTGCCGTCCATCATCATGGGCCGGGGCTGAGGTAGGCTGCACGCACAGGGAAGCTGTGGACAGAAGTGCGGGATGGGTTTTAGTAGTGTCCAGCTATACACAGGTATCCCTTTTCTGCTTACAGAAACAGAGGAGAGAAGCCTGAGGAATTCAGGCTGCTGGGACACAAAAGGGAGAACTAGAGGATCAGCAGGTTTTTCCTTCCTCATTTTTGTGCCTGCAAGACACAGTGTAGTCAGGGAGAGAAGTGGGGCTGGCTGTGGAAAGCTCATTCAGCTTCAGCCCAGCTATCAGGGTGTAAATAAATGCTAGACCTGTACCTTGAAGCTAAGAAAATCAGAGGACAGGGGGAAACCACAAGGAGGAATGTGTGAGGCCTGCCCAATGTGAAGAGAAGAGGCTGAAATTTTAGGTGGTTATAATTAAATATAACAAAAGCAGGAGGGAAAAATTTGGACCGTTGCGTAGCTTCAGACTGTGCCTGGAGAAAGGTTGTATAAAGCACAAAATGCAGTATCCATCTGGTGCTATTCACAGGCTTGGATCCTCAATATAAAAAATACTTAAAGGTAAAATCCTAAACCCTATCCCATTTATACAGGTGGTGGAGGACTATATATACAGGGAACCAGTATCCTCAGTCTCTGAAGAAAGAGCAGTGAGCCTGGGTATGGATTGGCTATAACTTGCAAGGCTTCTCTGCTGGTGTCTTTCTGCTGCATTCTCCCAGGCAGCTGGAGCAGCTCACTGTAGTTGCAAGGTTTTGAACATTCCCAAGCAGTTGCTATACCTTTTTCCAGGGGCATAAAGCTGCATTAGAGATAGAAAACCTCACCTTGTCCCGCAGTTTCCTCTCCTTCCGCTCCTGCACTGTAGTCAGGTAATTCACAGCCGCGTATTCCAGCACCGAGAGGAAGACAAACACAAAACTGACCCACAGGTAGATGTCCACTGCTTTGATGTAGGAAACACGAGGCATGGAGGCATTNCGTATTCCAGAGAGGAAGACAAACACAAAACTGACCCACAGGTAGATGTCCACTGCTTTGATGTAGGAAACACGAGGCATGGAGGCATTCACCCCAGTGATGATCGTGGACATGGTCAGCACAGTGGTTATCCCTGGGAATACACCAGCAGAGAGCATAGGGCTGTCAAGTCAGACTCTATCACAAACAGAGCTGCTGTTACTATCTCCTGACATTGGAATTTACCTTTCAGTATTGTTTGTCACAGCTGGGTGGTGGGTGTCACTGCCCAAGAGGGTCCTGGCAGCCCTGATTTCTAACTTGGGTTTTCTTGCCTTTTTGGTGAAAACAGCTTTAGTTCTGGTCTCAGGGTGTTGCCAGCCTGGTTCCTCACCACACCACCAGCCTCCTACCCCATGGCTAGGCAGCAGTGCTTTAACCACGTGCTGACTGCACCCCATCTCCAGGGTCAGGACAGTCTGTCCCTGGAGGGGTACAAGTACATTGAGTTGGACTCAGTGCTCCTTATGGGTTCCTTCCAACTCAAGATATTCTAAGAGTCTATGATCCTGAGTATCTCAACTTCTAGTTCAGCTGCTCCACAGCATGGACACACATGAAGCCCATCTGCTGCCGCTACTGCTTCCACCCATTTCTACAGGCCTGTTTTCCATACGCTCCTAGGAAGTCCTGCTTTGTGGGAAGTCACTCACACCTGATCTGTTTCTTTCCTGCAGCAAGAGCAGAGGCTAATGGGGTTCCACAGGGAAACACTGCCCCATGTTACACTGTGGGTAAGCACAACAAGCACATCAGCAAAGGCAAGAACCCCTGTAGTTCAGCGTTATCCTGGCTCTGAGGGAGGCTTTCTGTGATTCTCTTATTTCAGAGGCTAATTATGTCACATTTATGATCCCTTTGAAAGTTGAAATGATGTATATAAGCATAAGGGACTGAATTCACAGGAGTATCTGTGTGCTAAAGAGTGCTGCTAAAGGCAGTACCTATATCTTCCAAAAAGCCATAGCCCAAACCCTTATGCTGCTTTTAATGAGGTCTCAAGACAATGGATGCTGTTTCTAAACACAGACATGGATAAATGCCCTGTTTGCCATCTGTTATGTCTTTATATATCCTCTCCACTGAGGAATATGGTTTTAACAATAAATAAATTCCTAATGTGTGTGTTGCCTGGAGTAAGCAGAAACAAGCTTGGGTCTCAAAGTCTGGAACACATAAACAGCACTTTGCTAAGGGCAAGGCACCTGCTTTGGAAGATCTATATCCCTATCACAGTTCTGCTCCCCTGGTAACTCCTCTGACATATGGCTTCATCTGTCTGAAAGATGCTGCAAAAGGGAAAGCTGAATCCCTCACACTGCACTGTGCGAGCAGGAAAGGTAATTGCTTGGGCAGATGGAGAGTTTGTACCAGGGCCAGGCCCCTGCATGGGGGACACACGAGTGGCTTAGCTGATTTCTGTGCCACAAGGCAATGGGGACACTGCTTAGCACAGGGGATTTCATCTTGATGGTCAAGGCTGCAGCTGCAGCAATTGTCTCTTAGGTGCAAGGCTGGTTTTTACCTAATGGGACTCTGGCGGGAACTGCTCGTCGGTCGATCCAGAAGGACACCCAGGACAACATCACCATGAGGGTGGCAGGGAAGTAGGTTTGGAGCAAGAAGAAGAAGATGTGTCGGCGTAAAGTGAAGTTTATATAGAGGCGATTGTACCACCCTATATAACAGAGAGAAGGAAAAGAGAAGTCACACCGACACTGAAGTACTTTCAGGTAAGGTCATGTTGCATTAGGGGAAAAGCGCCTCATTTGGTTTTAGTAAAACACTGTTAATGACCACAGATAATTGCAGGTTACAGAAAGGGCTCCTTATGGAACCAGCTATAAAAGTCAAAGCGCCTTTCAGGACCATAACTTCCAAAGAAGACAATATAACCTGTGCACCTGAAGAGTTTAATTCTTGTTAAGGCTTGGTGTGATCTTGAAGAAGGATCGTCTTTCCAGACTACATAACTATCAAGACAGAGGTCTGTGGAAGGGACAGCAGCTTCAGCATAGAAAAGAGGCAAGTCTCATGGGCCACAGAGAGGCCTCCCAGTGGATAATCCTCCATGGCCAAGGTCTGAAGGGACAGCTTGCATCCCTTTTCCCCCTAGCCCACTCTCTGTCAGACACTCTGGTTCTCACCCGTGCTGCTGTAAAAGGCGAGCTTTGTAGTGGTGTGAAACTCCTGGATCAGGAACTGGGACAGTGATATCCTCTCATCTGTTTTTAGGGAATCATTCCCATTCTTCCAGTAGAGCATCAGGTCATCTTCAGTGTAGGCATCTAGGGCAGCAAAGCGAACCTGTTCAGTGGCACTGCGCTGAGATGTCACACCCGCAGCCCAGTGTGTCCCCACACACCTTCCAGGCTACCTGTGGGCTCCCGGCTGAAAAGGCCAAATGCCACCACCTAGGTGAGAGCCGTGCCAATGGTGGGTATGTCTGTGGCAAGGAGTGGGCTTGCTCCTTGTCACAGCCCTCAGTCCTGATGCCAGGTAGGTCACAATTTCACACACATAAGATGTATGTTGGGTAACGCACCGCATCAGAACTTCAGAAATTGTCCCTTCTAAATGTCCTAAAATCAGAAGCAAAGAAAGGAGCCTTAGAGGAAGGGCCTGCTTAGGGTAACAGGAGGAGCAATCTACTGACGGTCTGAGGCATGCAGGAGGGAAAACTCTTGGTTAAGCTTTCTGCCTGTGTGCACACAGGAACATTACAGGTCTTGCTATTATGATACATGTGGAAATGTAGTAATGTTAATCCTTTCAGATGGGTTTAGTAGCAGCTCTTCCCAGACAGGGAGAAAACAAATCACACATGAATGTTTTAAAACAGAATTAAGATTATAATTTTTTACTGCAATCTTCTGCAGGAGAAAGGAAAACTTCCTAAGAAGGGAGACATTTAAAATGTTCCTGCTTGCAATCTAGCTAATTCATATGTGCATCATACCTGGGACAAAGGAGCTACATGTGGGTATAAGCTGCATTTGTCTCAAATAGGTGTAACAAATGTAAGAGGAAGGTAACTAATGTCAATGCTCCCTCATGGTTGCTACACCACAGATGAGCAGATGGTTCGCAAGAAGGGTGTAGGGCCGTTTATTTGTGTTTGGGGGCACATGGGCAAGTGGATGCAGCTGGAGACTGCTGACGTGCAGGGAAGTGGCCCTGGGGATGAGGTGGAAGCGGGGCAGCCTGGTTCAGGGACACTGGCAAGACAGTGCTCACAGCTGGTTTTTCAAAGCAATGCATTGTTGCAAACACCATCTAATTCCAGTTTAAAAATAGGGGCAGGGAGTTTCTCTTAGTATTGCAGTGACTTTGGGAGAGCCCCCATGCATGGAGCAACAATTTAACTATTGGTGTAATTATTGATATAATGAAATACAGTTTGGGGGCCCATAGGGTGCAGCCCTTGGCTCCCCTTCACTTTACTTACAGCTTTCAATCTCCAGGGAACATGTCTGTGTGTCCAGTGGGAAGCGACTAAAATCCATGTTGCACATTGCCGTTACTGTAACTCTAGGAATAATAAAACCCATTCCATTAAAAACTTGCCTTCTGTAAAATAATAAAGCTATGAGTTTTGTTTTTTTATTAAGTAATTATCTGCCCAGTCACCATCCATTGAAAAGAAGCACCTTCCACTCAGATAAAGCCATTCCAATTTAGTTAAAGCTGTTTTTTTCTTGTAAGCAAACCAGTGTTAGAAGAGGTGACTATAAAGTTAGGCCATGACAAATTGCTACTAGATGACAAAAATACTGGAGGAGAAAATGGGAAAGGGGAGAGAGGGACCTTCTTCCTCTTTGACTATTGGCCAACATCTGTCTGCTGAGATTTGTGCTTTCAGGGGTTGCTTTGTATGGTAAAATAATGTCAATTCTTTCAAAGCCATCCTAGCGGCATGAGGGATGCAGGTAGGGTTTTTTTCTCTGCACTCTGATTTTCGAGCTGCTAAATGAGAATCCAGTGACCACACATGGGTATCAACCACCAGAGGGCACAGGCAGTGCTGGAGCTGGTATGTTAAAAAGACCATTGAAATGCCCTTCCCCATCAATTAAAAGCTCTGGTTTTGCTATAGTCTTGTTATCTCGTTTCTAACAGCATGATTTTGTGTTTGCACTGGAAACATCCATAAATCTTTACTCAACTGTCTTGGACTCTAGGAAAGTAAATGAAGATAGAAGTGTAAGTCATAATGGAGAAAGAATTAATGAATTATAGCAGTGCTAATGGTAGACATACATCTGTCATATAATGATAGAAACACAGTGCAGTCCCTTATGTTAGTAGTCCTCCTGCAAGTGGAGGCTCTTACTGATGTTGCTTTCCTATCTGGATTTAGTTTTTGAGTGCAAGTGCTTGGCTCAGACTTGTTGCTTAGGTGACAGTGAGGTCTACAGTGGTTTTCAAGACAAGAGGTGACAAAGTCTGGCGAAGAACCTTAAAAAGGCAGACATCAAGGAAAAATACAATCTACAGGCAAAGGCATTCAGCAAAGGCAGGCAGGCAGCAATGACCCATTTGCTCGTAAGGGGAGACCAGCATTCATACTTCCCCAGTGTTCATCAAGCACTCCAACCTACAGTTGCCACTGAATGAAATAATTAAACTCTGTCAATTTGCTATTCAAGACATTCACCACCATTTTATAACGGACAACTGTTTAAGCACAAGACTGTGCATGAGAGGACCTGAGTAGTTTGATCTTCTCTTCCCATCTTTTTTAGACACCATAAAGGCTTGCTGTGCAGGTGATTGGTATCATGCAGCAATATGACATTTTATTGTCTTTTTTCTTATTGTACTAAGGACCTGAGCAAACTTTGTAAAGGACTAAGGAATACCTGACCCTTGCCTAATGGGCTGAGTGAAGAAATAGCATTAATAAGGAGAAGGTAAGCATTCTTCAGACTTTGAATTCCAATGTACAGGAAGATAAAAATGTCATAGAACAAGAAAATTCTTGTCAAACCTATACCCCACAGGAGATCAAGACTTTATTTGCTTCCCTTCCTTTCATAAAATCATGAAACACCTCAGCAGGCTGGGAAGATGAATTTCCCACTTGATGGCAGGCTCAGCTCTATCTCTGCCACTCCTAAGGTTGCTGTATAAAATGCACTTAAAGGACTTCACAGCTTCTGCAACCTTATCATTAGTTAAACCTGTGAACACATTTTGCTGATGCTAACCTCCTATCAGTCAGATTTTCATTCTCTTTTGTCCTTCAGAATACATTATCTGTCATCTGATGCTTTGTTTATTTAGTATGTGTTTTACTATTTCATTGCTGTGGAGGCTGTTGACATTTTTGCATCCGAATATTGTACAGCAATTTCCTCTCTAATAGGTTCTTACGGGTCATTTGGCAAGACTTGTTTTCTGAGTGGAGCTGCAGCCAAGGAAAACTAAAGCACTGATTTTAGTTTCTTTTGGAGACTGACAGATGCTCCCCACCTAGTATGAAAGCTCTCCAAGTATGAAAGTGTTATTTATCAGAAACAAAAAAAAATCCTGCTTTAATAACATTCAGACTTAGGTCAGCAATGTTCCTCCCAAAGCTGATCAACCAGCTGGAAAATAAGGGAGAAAGCCAGGATTGGGATCACTCCTCAAACTAGAAGACAAAACAGTTTACCCAAAATGTCCCTTTGAGGAGTTTTTATGCATTTCATATGAAACAGAGCAAAAAAGCAGGAAAAGCCGAAGTCAAGTGTGTGGTTTGCTTTAACCATACATGTGAGTCACCCAGAGCCACAGAATCATAGAATAGTTAGGGTTGGAAAGAACCTTAAGATCATCTAGTTCCAACCCCCCTGCCATAAGCAGGGACACCTCACATTAAATCATGCGAGGCTTCATCCAACCTGGCCTTAAACACTGCCAAGGATGGAGCAATCCTTTCCAGTGCCTCACCACACGAACAGGAAAGAATTTCTTCCTTATGTCCAATCTAAACCTCTCCTGTTTAAGTTTGAACCCGTTACCCCTTGTCCTCTCACTGCAGTCCCTAAGGAAGAGACCCTCCCCAGCATCCCTATAGGCTCCCTTCAGATACTGGAAGGCTGCTATGAGGTCTCCACGCAGCCTTCTCTTCCCCAGGCTGACCAGCCCCAACTTTCCCAGCCTGTCTTCATATGGGAGATGCTCCAGTCCCCTGATCATCTTCGTGGCCCNGCTGACCAGCCTTTCCCAGCCTGTCTTCATATGGGAGATGCTCCAGTCCCCTGATCATCTTCGTGGCCCTCCTCTGGACTTGTTCCAACAGCTCTGTGTCCTTTCTATGTTGAGGGCACCAGAACTGCACACAGTGCTCCAGGTGAGGTCTCACGAGAGCAGAGTACATATACCCTTGCTCTGAAGCTTGTCACTTCAGATACTGAAGGATGTTCTATGTGGTTTGTTGCTTATCATAAAGCTCAAGTTATTCTTGGTATAATTCATGTTTCTTCACAATTACCTATTAGAATAGAAATTGCATGTTTTGCTAGGCTCAGGGACTTTGTTGTACAGTGGATAACTATAGCTGCATTGGACTTCTGTTTATTACCAGAAACTGCTCTCTTCCTTACATCATGCCTTGCCTCCTCATCAGTGTGCCTCACAGCTCACTGGTCCCCAGCAAGATGCCCCAAGGGGACTATGACATCTGGCTACAGCTTTCTGACAGCAGGAGCACTGTCTAACAGGTAAAGGCACACTGGTGGAAGCAGCAACATTAGCATAGAGATTGACTTCCTGCGACAAGCACTTAATGAACTTGCACAGGGACTCAGATGTCAGTGGATAGTCAGCACATTCATTCTTTGTTAGGCTTTTTTTTTTCAGTATGAAGTCATGCAAAAGCACTATACAGGAATCAATTAAACCATTTTCTCTCTCACTCCACAAATAACTCCCATTGACTGAATGCAGCTTTACCTGAGGCTGTAAAGTACCTTCCCATCTGGCTGGACCCGCAGCATGACATTGTCTGTGGTGGTGTCGTGGATGAAAGAACGCTTCGAGTGGACAAAGAACATGTCAGGGACCCAGATTTTCTTCACGAGCCTGCCATCAAAGGTCATGCTTTGGTTGTTGGTGCTGGGGAAGGACAGTCTCTCATCTTTCCAGTAGTGCCTTAGGTAAAGCGTCATGGTGAAGTCCTGCAACAAACAGGCTTGTGTCACAGCATACACCTTATTGGCATAGCAGTGATTTCTCCTCTCTGGGACAAGTAAAGTACCATTCCTGAAGGAACATCCACCCCCTCGGCTGCAGGGGACATGACTGGCTGCAGCTTGCTTATTCCCCAGGTCAGACTGGCTTACTGGATTCAGAAATCAGAGGCCATGCAGGCAGTGAATGCACCTCTGAAATGCAAATACTGCATTTTGATGTCTGCAGCCACTCCAGGGAAGAAAAGGCAGACACGCTGAGGCAGTGGTAGGTAGAGAGTGCTGCCGACCACTTAATCCCACAGTGCTATATAATGCTGCATTTCTGGACCCACCTGTGAAGAAGCATTTGCTGCCTGCATTGCCCTTCATGCTGCTTCGGCAGCTGCTGCCCCTCAGGCAGCTGGAAGAGCATGTTGCAGTGAGAGCTCTCCCTCCAGCACAGCCACTGAATTCTTTTTGACTTGGTATTCAACCAAAATAGGTTTTTCTGCTGTTTCTCCCCACACATTGTACTCTTAAACCAGAGGCATGCTCTTTCTCTTTGAGGTCTGTTGTATTTGGCATCAGACCCCATAAATTGGGTCTGCCTTTTCCCTTATTTCAAAGGGAGACCTCACGTATCTGAAGACAACCTCACATACAAGTGTTTATAAGCACAGTATCTTTGCATGTAGCTTAATATATTGCCCATAAGCTGAGGGAAGCGCCTAGGGCTCATAAGTCAGCCCTGGTGTCTGAGGTAGAAGTCAGGTAAGTTTGGGGTGCTGGCTTTTTTTTAGTTATTTGACAATTGAACTTTTTCTCCACAGCACTTTCCAAGCATTTTGAAATGCAGGGGGGAGGGTGGTGGGGGAGCGGTTCTGTAGTCTTTTTTCAGCAGAAGTGGTTTGTTACTTGCAGCCTGTGCTATTATACTAGAAGCCAGTATAATTCTTGGGAATGCTTCACAAAGGAAAAACAAAACAAAACAAAACTAAACAAAAAAAGATAAACCCCATCGACTGAGCATAATAGAGAAAATAGAGTAAGATTCAATAATAATTAAAAAAAAAAAAAAAAAAAAAAAAAAGAACTAAAACTCTAGAAACACCAG
>NDXB01018236.1:232119-314166 GCA_002631895.1 Agapornis roseicollis
AAGATTCAATAATAATTAAAAAAAAAAAAAAAGAAAAAGAAAAAGGACTAAAACTCTAGAAACACCAGTGATGCACAATACAATGGCTCACCACCCACTGACTGATACCCAGCCTGACCCAAGCAGTGATCTGCCCTTCCAGGTAACCGCCCCTAGATTATATGCTGGGCATGACGTGCTGTGGTATGGAATACCTCTTTGGTTAGTTTGGGTCAGGTGTCCTGTCTCTGCTTTCTCAAAGCTTCCTGTGCACTTCCTCACTGGCAGAGCATGAGACTGAAAAGTCCTTGATCAGGGTAAGTATTACTGAGCAACAACTAAAACATGGGTGTGCTACCAGCATTGTTCTCAGACTAAAGCCAAAACACAGCACCGCACCAGCTACTAGGAAGAAAATGAACTCTATCACAGCTGAAACCAGGACACAGAGTCTCTGGCCTATAATAGATATTTATAAGTTTTCAAATTAATTGGGGAAAAATATAACCTGATTTCTAACATCCTAATGAAATTTCATAATGTCCATTATTATTTTACCACTTTCTTGCAAATAGTCAGAAAGTAAGAGAAAAAAAAAGAGAACACTGATATATGCAACTCCTCAAGTTTTAATTTAGTGCAGACTGAGTATCTCTGTCACTGCTGTCTCTTCTTTCAAAACCAAGCAATGGTCTTGTGAACCACTATGGCCTTTTTCTATAAAGCTGCACAAGTTCAAATGAATTGATTCTGATAATATAAAGTCTTCTCCATCATTGTTTTGTGAATAGTCAAAATTGACCCTGAATGTTTTTTTACTGGAGGCCATACAGTGTTTTTCCCATATTACCAGATGTTTGCAGCATGATGTGAAGGGGAAGTTGTTCAAAATCATAATGCTTGCTTAAAAAATTAGTGTGTTTGATGCTTTATTTTTACTTTTAAATCCTCAATATTAAGTTTTTTCTCTTTGCTTTCAAGTTCCAAAGCTTTTCAAGGGCTCTCTGACCACATTCACAAGCTTTCTCCTCAACCAGAAGGGCTGAGACCATCCCAGGAGAGGTAAAATCTCAGAGTCCCCATGGCTGGCAGTCAGAGTGCCTAGAGCACTGGAGACAGAAAAGCGATCTGGAGGGCTCCCCAGGGCTGGGGGGAATGTGCACCCTTATATGCCTCAGCACTGCAACCCTGCTGTACCCTGCAAGTCATTCATGGACTGTAGATACCCATCTCACTCAAAAGCTGAAATAGCTGTTCCCTTTCTATGCTCCTGCTCTTCTGCACAGGCTGTTGTTTACATGTCCTGTATGCATGGAGAATTTTCCCATGGAAAATCTCCCGCAGAAATAACATCTTGCTTTCAGCAGTGTTTGGTGATAAAAAAGCCCTTCCAGCAAAAGTCATCAAGACCAAAATCTGCGCTCTTCTGAGGGTATTTGAAAACTGACTGGGTTTACATTACTAATTGTGTGGTAGGAAATGAAGAACAGAGACTCAGTACAGAATTTATCCTGTGCAGAGCACCGGTATTAGTCCTGCATGCCCCTGAAATCCTATTTCACTATTAGTGTGAAGATACTGTGTATATATATATACATATATATATATATATATGAGCTATAGTAAGTGTGGAATTCAAAACAAAAACCTAATAACCAACAGAGCCTTATGCTGGTTGCCAGCCCACAGCTGGGGTGATAAAACTGCTAATGTGCCAAAAGGCAAGTTCTGGAGAAACTTCTCCCCTCGGAGCTCGTTGTGGCTGCCCTTTGAGAGCAGGACTTAGCTGCTCTCAGGATGGGTCATGACTTCTGGCTGAGAGCTAGCTGGCCCCTGACCACCTCAGGACATGGCTGAAGTGAGCCTGTGTCTGCAGAATATCAAAGTGCTTTAAAACCAGCACAGGAATTGGTCTCCTTGGAACTTCTGAACTTAAAAAGTTATCACTTTTTAAGAAAATGTAAAAACCCACATCTTTTGGGACAGTCTTGGCAGTGTTGTATCACCTTGTCGTCAAGAAGAGAATGTCAGGTTTCTGCCTTCTGCTTAAAGGGAAATGAAATGGTAGCATTTCATCTAAATAATTGTAATTGTCAGCAGATTCAGATCAAACATGAATCTGCCCCTCAAAGGCTGTGAAGGGTTCATCCTTGGAAGTATTCAAATCCCACAGACACAACCCCAGGCAGCCTGCTCTAGATGGCCCTATTCTCAGCAGGGGTTTGGGCTAGGCAGTTTCCAGGAATCTCATCTGACCTCAGCTCTTCTGTGACTCTTACCATGTCCACCTCAGAAATGCTGTCCAGACTTTCAACTTGGACATCCACCCCAACAGGAATTGCAGGGCCTGGGGGGAAAAGTAAAAGTTTGCAGAATATAAACCTGGTGAGACCAAGTAATCCTCTGGCTTTCATATCTTAGAGATAAAAATTGATGCTCAGTATGAAATAGAAATGACAGTAAACAGATTGGAAGTAGAAATGATTGGAATTCATAATAAAAACCTAATAACAACCCAAATCAGCAATGACATCAACCTGTTGCAGGCTTTCTCTTTTTATTGTGTCATCCTACAAGTGTCCCTTAAAAACTTAAATGCAATTTTCATTGCTTTTAGCTCTAGCGTTTGGGTCCAGGGCTCTCAAGACAGGTGCCCATCAGAACATCCTTTTACATGGACAGAGTTGGCGCAGGATGTGGGAATGTGGGAGAGTTACTCCAATTTTTTTCCTCACTTCTGCTTCCCTCTCAGGCTAGTAACACCCCTGAGAGCTAGCTACTCTGTGTATTTGACTTTCACATCACCCATTGCTCAGCTGTGGGACAGACAGGGTGATGGGAAGGGATGTGTTGCAAGAGACAGGCATGTGCCACTGAGCCTGGGGCTCCCGGCTCCCCAGAGGTCTGACTGTGACTCCATGTAATAGGGATTTTGATCTTTTCTCCCTTCTCCAGGCTTTGACTGGCTCTTGTATACCTCTGGCAATTACGCTGCGGGAGCCCTGTCAAGACAAATAATGCTCACATTAGCAGACTGCGATGAAACTGAAACCTTTTTAAATTAATTGAACATGCTGGTATTTGGTATATTGAGCATTTAGCAGTAAAATCTTCTTCCATCAGAGTATATAATGGTATCCTGGATTTGAATGACCATCTGTCAGCCAGAAAGGGTAGATAAATTACAACATTCTCTAATCTGATGGGCTGAAAGAAAATGTGTTCTCCTTCATCCATTTCCCTGAAAGCTTTGGTTGCTCTACCACACAACCACAAAACTAAGAGCAAGCATTGACAGTAAATATACTTGCTTTTGGGTTACAAATGAAATGGCCAGGTCAGTAGACATGGTACATTATTTGATTATGCACACACATCACTGTAGTGAGGTGAAATCTTAGAGGGATAAACATGAATCTTAGAGGGATAAACATAAGGTGTATTTGCAGATTTTTATCAAAAGACAGTGTAGCTGAATACCAGGAATATCATATTGTCTGTAATCACATTTCTATGCCTTTGAGCACACTGTTTGCTCATCCAAGGAAGACGGCTATATCACTGCACCCCTCTCCACCTGAGCATGTCATGAACTCACAACACAAAATAACAAAAATTAGAGATGGAAAATGCTCTGCTTGCCAATCTGCTTGTTCACCTGAGTACGTGCTGCAGTACAAAGAAGTGACAGTCTAAAACAGGAACAATGACAAACGTGCACGTTTCATACCTCCAAACCCTGGTCTCATGCTGAAGTCATGGTCGTCTATTCGTAGCAGCTGCTCTGACTTTGTCAGGGGAGATTTGGTGATGTCAGGGCTTCGTTTTAGGATTGGGCTACCAGGAAGAGAGAAGCACAGCTGTGAGCCCTGAGCAGTGCCTGTGAGAAGCATGCACCCACCTAATTCTATTACCCCTCAGACCATTTATGCCATAGACCATAATCACGGGACTGCTTCAGTGGCTGGCAGTGTGTCACCAATAAATGATCCCTGCACGCCCCATACAACTTAGGCACCTGCGGTAATTCTGGTGTTTGGTGACATTTTGCCTCTCTAAGATTATCCCTGCTTATAGCACAGTTTGGAGACAATCATTCAAGATGTGGGCTGGATGAGTAGTGTGTGTGGGTCAATGGGGAAATAAAAACAAAAAGAGGCATTTCTGACATTCAGTTGTGATGCGCCATGAGGCCAGGAATCAGGGAAACAATATACCAAATAAGCTACTGGCTGTTGCCCAGGAACAAAATGGAGGCAGGCTGGGAAGCAGGCCAGGAGGCAGGCCATATACTAACTTGGGATAAAATTATTAGCTCCTGCCCCAGATTTCTAACAAGGATAAAATGGAGCATTAAAGAGCCTGGGAGGGTCATTCCAGAAACTGTTGGAGTTGCACCAAATGCTGAGCAGAGGATGTTCCGCTCCTCCTCCACATCCAAGGTGCAAAATGCTGTAAAGCTCCCCCAGTGATTCCCTGGAATGGTAGTGGCAGCAGCTTCTTGGTTGCTCCATCATGTAGGGTAAGTCTTGTTGCCCTCAGAGCAAGCTGCATGCCAGCCACTTGGGCAGCAGGAGGGCTCAGAAACAGGAGGAAAGGTTTTGCTGGTTCTTGGTTTAAGAAAAGATGTCATGGTCAGAGCGGCACTTGTCTGAATATACACAAGACAAAACAGAAACAGATCAAATGAAAACAAAGCAACTTGATGGGCAGTATGTTCCTGAGATAAAGCGCCTCCTAAATGAGGAGCTGTTTTGCCATGCTGTACTTCTCACAGACTCTTGGGCAGTTGTACCACAAGAAGCCAATACAACAATTTCCTAACAGAAACTTAAGTGGTGACTCATGTCTAATTTCTAGGAATGGGAAGTCATCTGCCTCCCTTAGTGAGCTCTAGTCATGAATATCCCTTAGGCATCTTGAAAGGTGTCCCCTGCTTCTGTTTTAGATTTACCTTTGTCTCTGAAAGACCTGTAGGCATTATGAGCATGTACCGGGGAAGATTCATACCCTGCTGAGGCACAGGAGAGATATTAGCAGGTCACTGCAAAACCTTTGTGAGCAGACTTGACTGTGCTTTTTCCCTGGCAGTGGCAGAGGGATGAGTAGTGTGATGGACAGCGCGTGAGGGGTGCTCAGCTCTGCAGAAGGGATGCTTGGAGAGAAGGCTGAGCCAGCAGCAGCCACCAGAAGGTTTCACCTACCTGCCTTGCTTGTGTCCTTCGCCGTGGGCTTCCCGTCGGTGCCGCTGTGGCCGGCTGCATGGAAACAGGAAAAGGGAGCTCTGAGACAGGCGGTCACAGGCGTGCAGTGCGGGCATCAGGAAGGAAGAGCAGCAGGAAGCACCGGACCCCATGGCGTTACCTTCTGTCACATGTGTGAAATGGCTCGTACCTTTTATTTACCTTTCTAGCAAAGGTCAGTGTCAAAGGCATGGCAGAAGGTGTGGAGGGGAGGGGAATAGGGGGCTCACAGCCTGGACAGGGCCAAAGGGGGGGAGTGATGAATTTGGAAGGTGGAACACCACTGGTTTTGATTGCCTGGCAAAGGACCCAGGCAGGCAGCTCACCTCCCTCCTTCCACTGCCATGGCTGGCACCATGAAGGGCCCTGGAATGAGGACAGGTTGCACGAGCCAGGGTGGGCTTCTCAGGAGCCTCTGCCAGTGGAGAGTACAGAGCTGCATCTACTCACCAGAGGTGGCTGTGTGTGTTCATGAGAACAACACCTTTGCAAAGTATTCCGGAGCCGGGGGGAGAAGTAAAGAACTTGTTTCTGGTTTCATACTGTCACCCAGCGGGATGCTAAAAACACTCTTGTCAGCTGTTTGGTCAACATTTTACTTTATAATTACAAGATTTTAGCAATGTGCTAGCTTGAGCAGAAGTAATGTTTTAAATATGTAACAGTTCTAACTCATCTTTAATTAAAAATTGAAAAAAATTAGCTTCTCTCTGTAATTAAAACTAACTCTAATCAACTCTACTAATGAGACTTTCTGCCCATTAACATACATTTCAAATCCCTCTGAAGATACAGCAGCAAAACTCCTTTGGTGTCACCACCTGAGCACCATCATCCCTTTGGTGAGCAGTGGCCAAACCGTGGCTATGCAGGACGATTTGTCCGAGGGCTGGGAACGCTATAAAAGCTGATAGCACTGGAGGGAAATTCATCTTCCTGGTGCCACAGGGAAGCAGACAAGCTCCGCATCTCCCAGGCTAGCAGTGGGCACACCAGGCTGTATCATTGACTCACCCAGAAGCAAAGCATTGGCCAAGTGGGATGTTTTCTGCTCTTCTTCTGCTTGTGGGAGTAAGCCCACAGACAGAACACATGGCCTTGGGCCATGCAGCAACATTGCTATTGCAAGGAGCAGCTTCTTAGGTGCTCTTGGACCTAAGCATCATGCAGCAAACTGCACTTGCGAATGCAAAATGTGCTTTCTGGAATCTTCTGCCTTGTCAATGCACCCTTGGGCTGCTGCTGACATGTCTCACTGCTGCCTGTTTCTCATCCGCTAGCTGTCAGGAAGTAATTTCATGTGTTTTGGGGATAAGCAGATTCTGGCAACAAGCTAACCAACTTACATGACTTTAAAAAGCCCTAGTAAACTCTTGGCTGTCCAGGGATAATGTTGGTATTCAAACAGAGATGAAGCAGGCATGTTCTTGCAATTTCTAATTTTAATTTCTCTTTGTGGAGCTTATCTGATGCTTTATGTTTGCCCTGGCCTTATCCTGCCTGCTGAGGGAGCTTTCAAAGCACAGCCACCAAGGAACTGTGGCTAAATCCTCCCCATCCTCTGCACCCAGCAACCCCAGGTGGCTCCCCTTATTTCTTCCAGGTGGTTCTCCACTGCCTCTAAACTTTATTTCCTTATCACAAACCAGCATAAATAAATCAAGGACTTTGACAGGTTTGAGAGGTGTATCTGTGAGAACCTCATGACGTTCAACAAAGCCAAGTGCAAAGCCTTACACATGGGTCAGGGCAATCCCAAGCACAAATGCAGGTTGAGCAGATAATGGGTTGGGAGCAGCCTTGAGAAGGACTTGGGGGTTTTGGTTGACAAGAAGCTCAACACAACTTGGCAATGTGTGCTTGCTCCCAGAAAGCCAACCGTATCCTGGGCTGCACCAAAAGGAGAGTGACCAGCAGGTTGAGGGAGGTGATCCTGCCCCTCTCCTCCACTCTGATGAGTCCCTACTTGCATTACTGCATTCAACACTGGGGCCCCAGCATTAGAAGGACAATCATCTGTTGAAACTAGATGATCTTTAAGGCCTATTACAATCCAAACCATTCTATGATTCTGTGACAAAACATCCCTCATGTTCCAGACATTGTTCATTTTTGCCTTGATTCATGTCTTCCCCCTGGATTTTTGACAGTCCCATTCCACTTGTCACAGCTCTGAGGTTACCAAACCTTCCCCACTCTCCTGCCTCCTCCTGTGTCAGCAAAACATTCTTTACCTGTTGACAGTCATTCCCCAGTTACTGCCTTTTGAAGCCTCATTTCTTTCTGTTCAATAAATAGCTTTTCTGGTTCAGTTCCTGGGGAGTGCTCTGCTGGCTAAGTGATCAATGGCAGCTCCATCATGGGATCCCATTAGCCTGCCCGTCCAGGCTGTGAATCAATGGCGTGCCACTGCAACTTGCCCTCACACATCTGCTGCCCCTGAGTGTTTGTGGCAGCTACACTCAGGAGATTCGGCCCAGACATTGCTCACAGATTGCTCAGCACAACTGTTTGCCACTGCAGCCACACAGTGTGACAGTATTGCCCCTGCCTTCACAGGCATGACAGGCTGTCTTTAGAACTAACTGATAACTCCTGAGGTGAAGTACACTGAACAATGAACAACCTTTTTTTTCCCCTTGCAATGTCAATATTTATCTCCCAACCGTTACAGTGCCAAAAAGCATTTCATGGCTCATGAGCTCACAGAGACACTATGTGAAAAAGCAACAACTGGAGTATAGTGGCACTTATTTTAGTCACAGTGCTTCCTGTGCATTGCTAGAGCATCAGCTCTCAGGCTGCTGATGGCAGATGGGGTGATGCAACCTCTCTAAAGCCATCGTTATTCCGCCAGGTCCCCCTCACTGCTTCAAGGGATCATGAGATGCTTCTGCCCCAGAAGCTGAGTCTTGCTGGGGCTGAGGGTGAATGAAGCAACTGAAGCTTTTTTTTAAGCCCAAGACTTACTGTGGCACTTATAGCCACTACAACGTAGTAGAAAGTGTTGCAGGGCTTCACAGGACGTGTGCTAGAGGAGTGTCAGGTTCACACTTCCAGTGTGCACAAGAAAACCCACAGTATTCTTCATCTTTGAAATAAGAGCTTCTGGAAGCAACCGTAACAATTGTGAGAGAAGTCACTATCAATCTTGGCATTTTCGTTTGTAATTAGTTACGCAGCATACTCTTCCCACCTATGAATCACACTCTCTTTTCTCTACAGGAGACAATATATCTGTAGTAGACAGTGACCTATTTTACACTCTTGTTAGAATAATCTCATTAGGATCTGAGAACATTTCTTCCTCGAACAGTTAAATCAAGACACGGTTTCAGTTCTTCAGGAAAAAAAACAACAAGATCTGATGTGTTTTCCTCAAGAGAAAAGCAAAAGTATGTTGCTGAAGTAATGGAGCCAGATGTACATGGTCTTTCCTGGGTCCAAGGGATGACATCCCTGAGGAGTGGTAGTGGTGGGTTTGGCAAACTGGGCTAGCACGTTATTATTATCAGATTTAATGAAGTTCTGGGACAGCCTGTCCTCTGCATCCCTTATGGTAACCTTAGGGTGGCAGATCAGGGAAGAGATGTCAGAACAGATCCTGTCTCAGGAAATATTCTTGACAAATGGCTGTGACATAATCTCTGTCCCCTTGGTTACTTGCGTCATTGGCAATATTATGGCTGGCGGCTCTGGCTGCAGCTGACTCCAAACCTCCCACCCTGAGCAGGGGTGCCTGCCACCCCAGGAAGCGAACAACTGGGGCAGAGGTACCTGGTACCTGTTTCCTCCATGTGAACCTCATGCTTGGGTGATGCCCCCACCCTCCCGTGGTGCAGAGACTGCGGATGCTCTCCCTCTACCATCTGAAACCACCACACTTACCTTTGTAGATACAAGCTCTGCAGCTCACACTGTGCTGTGGTGCAGAGGATCCACAGCCTCTCCTACCACTGACACAAGGCAATGGAGGGTGTGGAGCTTGCTGAGCCAGATTTCAGCAGGAATTTTAATTGGAAAACAATGAAGGTGATGAAAAGTCCCCCACCCCTGCCAGCTATGCAATGGCGCTCAGCTCCGGGCTCTCCCTCCCTAAGTGGACACTGGTAGGCTCCTTGTGTGGTGCCTCCTGTGCTGCACCCACTGTTGTACAGCCTTCATGCCATGCTGGGCAAGAGGATGGCAAGAGGTGCGTTCTCCTCAGTCTGCCCATAAAACTATGGCTAGTCAAGGCCCTGTTGAAAAGCTGCCCTTATCCAGCACTTCACTGCAGGGGACACAATGCGCTGTGTAATATACTAATTCCCAGGGATAGCATAGGGCAGAAACACACTAATTTGTACTCAGACTGAGGAAAGTTAATCAAGAAATGTATTTCATCTTGGCATTTGGTAAGCCCTTGTTTACTTCTAATTATGTTGGGTCATGTGTCTTTATGATTTGTAGGTTTAAAGATGGTGAAGAAAGGTGACCCACTGCTATTGTAGGTGTTTAAATCTATGAAAAGAAATGGGGAAAGAGGGTTATTTTTAAGTTCACATC
This sequence comes from Agapornis roseicollis, assembly GCA_002631895.1. Classification (NCBI taxonomy): domain Eukaryota; kingdom Metazoa; phylum Chordata; class Aves; order Psittaciformes; family Psittacidae; genus Agapornis; species Agapornis roseicollis. The sequence continues at coordinate 241,887 of NDXB01018236.1, forward strand.
ACAAAGTCTGAGAAACAGTGGTATTCAGAGTTGTTCTACCATCTTATTTTTGAGCGTCACAGAAAATTCAATGAGAACCCCATTTTAATTTGGTAATACTGGAATATGGATCAATCTCAGAATGCAAAATATGCAGGGCCAGGAGACATATACATACCTGTAAATTTTGCACTTTCTTTGTTCTTTGCCTGGACATGGACACTGGCAAAGAAGAAAAATGAAACAAACCTACACATGTAGGTTGTTCACAAAATACCATGCCACGGGTGGTTGTGGCACTGTACCTGATCTTGCAAAAATGAAAGGGTCCCTGTGTGGCAGAAATTGCACCCAGTTGCACCAGGTGGGGTGTGTGTATGTGTGTGTGTGTTTGGTGGTTTTGTATTGTACGGGTTGAAAGGGTACGAAAGGTAGGAGGGAGCAGAAGGAGTGTGACCGAGGTCCATCCTGCCAGACAGGCATGGTGCCAGGGCTCAGCTAAGTGAAAAAGAGAAATGGGTGAAAGGGAGCAACTAATGGGGCAATGCAGAACGTGCTGGAAGGTTTCATGTCTGCCCCAGTCTTTGAAGAAAATTGTTGACTTATAAGCAAGTGTTGGCAGAGTGCAGTGCAGATCAGGGAAGAACAGTATCAAGGAAGAATATGTTAAGGACCATTTAGATAAACAGGAGGTATTCTGAGTCAACAGAGGCTGATGGCACGTCCCTGGGGACACCGGGAGCACCAGTTGTTACAGTCTCTGAGCTGTAAGCAGGTACCTCTGAGGACTCTTCACAGATGGGTAATGCCCCTGAGGGGCAGCCCTGAGGTTAAGCACAAAACCTGGCTTTAAGAAGGGGACAAAATAAGGATGCTGGAGTTTTGATGTTTGGAAATAAAATGGGGCAAGCTCACAATCTACTTGTCTGCTCCCCCAAGGAATAACGAGATTATAAAGACCACCCAATGCGAATCCTTGCACTAATTGAATCAAACCAGTCTAATGTCCTTTCTGACAGTATAACTGGCCAACCTAGTGTAAGCAGGGGGAAAAGTAGATTTGAGTGAGGCTTTTAATATTTCATTACTAAATTAGGGAAACACAGTTGAGATGAAACTGTGACTTCGAGCATGGTTGAAAAAGCATGGTTAGAGTAACTGCCATTAGTTTGCTTTCAAGAGACATTAAATGATGTTTCACAAATTTCATCCTGGAAACTACGAGTCAGTATTTTCAATAATAATGCAGATGGCAGAATTATAAAACTCATGCATGGAAGAGAGACAGGTATTTGGGTTGTAGGATGAGAATTCAAAGCATCCTTAAAACACTGGAGAAAAGGTTTGATGTCAAGAAGATGGATTTTAGTAAAAGAGAATACAAAGAACTGTATGGAGTACCAAGAAGGAGGTGTATAAAAGTGGAATGGGAAATAACGAGATAATTATAGATGCTATACTTGTCTTCATCACTTAGAGCAATGAAAGCACTCTGTCTTTATAAGGGCAATCAAAACCTTCAGCAATTAAGGAATTTGTCTGCACTACAAAAGATACAGAATTGTAATAATTCTGCTGCTGGGGCAATGTTAACAAATATTCATGACGCAGCACCAGAGGCAGATTTAAAGTAAATGAAGAGTAACAAGTCACTAGGTTTTTACCCAGAAGAGAGCCAAGTAAGAAACTGCTGAACCAGCATTTGAATTGTCCTTGGTGTCACAGAAGGGGAAGGTGACAGCTTTCCACTCCCTTGGAGCAAGAGCTCCAAATGGACAACTTGAAGCTACAGACTTCTCCAATTAGCTACAATCATAATAAAATCACTAACAGTGGACACCGGATAAACATATATTGAAGAGTGAGAAGCAGTTTGACCTTCTCAAAGAATGTTTGCTCTATAAATATAATAGAATTCTCTGAAAAGTAAATGACCTTGTTGATGGAACTGTTGGAACAAGTCCAGAGGAGGGCCACGAGGATGACTGGGGGACTGGAGCATCTCCCATATGAAGACAGTCTGAGGAAGTTGGGACTGTTCAGCCTGGGGAAGAGAAGGCTGCATGGAGACCCCATAGCAGCCTTCCAGTATCTGAAGGGGGCCTATAGGGATGCTGGGGAGGGGCTCTTCATTAGGGACTGCAGTGACAGGACAAGGGGGAATGGGTTCAAACTTAAAGAGGAGAGGTTTAGATAAGATATAAGGAAGAAATTCTTTCCTGTTAGGGTGGAAATGGTTTGCCCAAGGAAGTTGTGAGTGCTCCATCCCAGGTGGTGTTCAAGGCCAGGTTGGATGAAGCCTTGGGTGACATGGTTTAGTGTGAGTTGTCCCTGCTTATGGCAGGGGGGTTGGAACTAGATGATCTTAAGGTCCTTTCCAACCCTAACTATTCTATGATTCTATGAACACATGACCAAGACGACACAGAGCACCTCCATTTCCAAAAGTGTGTTGACAGCTCCTTTCCAGAGACTTGTAAAGAAATCAATGAGTCAGAAAGACAGAAGCTCCCCACATGTGAATGGCTGCAAAATAACAAACTGAGTGGTAACTGAGATTTTTCACTGTCAAAATCAGAACTCTGGGTGCAGAATTACCACACAATCTCATGATGCCGAGTGACTTCAGTGTTAGCAAATTCAGAAAAGAGTACATTGCTTTGTATCTTTAATTTTTTCCATTGCACTTTCAGAAACAATGTTAAGATAATGAGTCTCCAAATCAGTTGTTACTGCTTAGGAAGAATGTCTCAGAATCATTGCAACTATTTCTTGCTTAATGTTCCACAGTGCTCAGAAAGACAATCAGGAGGTTAGCTGTTACTGGGGGTGAAGTAGCAAACCAGATAGAAAGCATTTCTGTGCTATTAGTAACACCAAGGTATGTCCACATCTCACATATCCAATGCCGATAGTTGGAAAAGACAGAGCAGAGTAAGAGGAGAGAGAAAGAGCTGGGAGGTGGGGAGGGCTTCCAGGCAGCCTGAGATGGGCTTTCTGGGTGGTAAAGGAGACAACAGCCAAGTGGTATGGTGCAATGATATAAAACCAGGAGTGGCCTGGTGAAGGTGACAGGAATGTGTTGCTCAAGACTTTCCATAACACATAACAAAGAGAAGAAATTCGAAAGGAAGTACACAAACACAGTATGCCATCATGCTGTGATATTCATTCTCATCAAAACCTGACAGTGCTAAAAACACAAGTGAGTTTGGAAGGTGGCTGGGTAGGTGTTAGAAGAAAGACCAATAGCATTTCTGTTGTGAATCCAATCCCCAAACCAGAAAATCAGACAATTGATACAAACTCAGAAGGGAGGAAACTGCCTTGCAGTATTCTTGGGTTTGGTTTAGTTTTGGGGTTTCTGTGTGTGTTTTGTTTGTGTGTTTGTTTTGTTGGGTTTTGGGTTGGTTGGTTGGGCTGGGGTTTGTTGGTTTGGTTTTGTGTTGTTTGTTTTTTTTTCCTGGGCTGCAGATAGGATTTTGAAGGCTGTTATGTCTCCTCATCCCAAGTCATATAATACATTGGAGTAAGGTGGGCTAGAAGACAAGATGAAGCTGCTGGTCCTGAGCAAGCAACATTGACTGGGTATTGTATCATTAGTGGACCAGTAAAGTGCACCAGTACATGGGTATATGAACACAGCTACAGAAGTACCAATAGAGACTATGTTCTTCCATGAATCACCTGAGTGAAAATAGGAACCTATCTGAAGTGTAGACCCAAAATAAGTTTTAGAAAGGATGAAAGGTGATAATGATGAAAGTATAAAATACAATTTTCAAAGCATCTTCATTTGCAATGATAAGCAGAGAGGGGACACTTTTGGTCGGGTTGTGAGGAAAAAACCTTCAAGATTTCCAAGCTGTCCTGTAGGATTGAAGTTACTTGAAAGAACAACAGGGGTAGAAAAGCAAATGGGAGAAATAGCAAAAAGCAATAGTAAGAGATAAGTTAATGTCAAACAGGACAAAGAAGATGGGTACTGCTGGACAGAAGAAGATTTCTGGAAGGTGGAAGAAGAGCTAGGACAGCAGCAACAGCTGCTGGGATATTGAAGGAAGTTACAGAATAATAGAGAGTTAAAAGCAATAGGATAAAACTTGGCAGAGCCATGTGACAGGGGCAAGAGGTGTGCCTAGGGGCAAGTAACCGAGGCAGGTGAAGAGAAGGGCAGAGAGAGTCAGAGACAACAAAAGAGAAACAGCAAATTGGAGAAGAGGAGGAGCCTTGAACAGTGGAAAGAAAAGGAGTGAAGGAGATGAAGGTGAGAGGAGGAAAGAGAAAGGCAAGTTACCAACGAGGAAGATGGAGACACTCGTTTGGGGCCTGAGACCCCTCACTGCTGGTGCAAATGGTGTCAAGCCTCAGTGCAAATTGCTGATCCTCAAAAGCAGTGCCTTGGGTGCTGCTGATGCTGCTGGATCCCTACTGATATTGTGGTCCTATAGGCAATGCTTTCAACAGGCATTTTACAGGCTTATTGTGCACTCTGAAGATTGATTTAAAGACAGCTTGCGTTAGTAAGCTTTGTTCATACAAATAAAGGCTTTCAGGATCAATTCTGAAGATAAGATACAGCACCAAAACTCTAGGACTAGAGAATGGCTTAAGGGCTGCTGGGAGGTAAAGGAAGAAATCCTGTTAGGGATGAATTTATAAAGCTAGAGGAAGCATTAAGAGGGCAAGAAGATAGGAGCTGCCCTACTTGTAAGAGGCAGCTGCAGTGAGGGTACCAGCATAGCCACGTGTGATTTACAGAGCGCAGATATCTCGCACACAATGTGACCAGCGTATGGAGGAGCTGACAACACAGAACTCCTATCCAAATTCAACAAAAACAAGGGAAGGTAACTAATGTTGCGAATGTTCACTATGATCCTAAGCCTTTGAGAAAGGAACCATGGCCATAATGACCCAGGGTGTTTCCCATCACTTACGAAGTGCATCACTAATTCTAATCACATCTGAAAGTGCCATAAAGATCTTTGGCCATGAGAGAGATCCTGTGATAATAAGCCCATGGCTTATTGTAGAAGATGTCATTTAGCTGCTGTAAAAGCTAGCTCTTACTGATACAAACATGGACAGGGAGCTCTAGCAGAGCAGAAAATGAGTTGCTGTTTGGACACCAGAGTGAAGCAAAATGATTATAAAATGTCCAGGGAATGGTAGGGACATGACTAAAAACATAAAGCAAGTCCCTCAGCTAAGATTAAACAAACATGATCTGTAGATCTTGTACAGTGAAATCTCTTCTGCTGAGAGTTGTTTGCCTGAAAGGTGGTTATAATGCTGTCCAGGGAGATTTTAGTGTTAAAAGAGATTTTTTTCTCACAGCAGTTAGCTTTGGCAGAGCAACCTGGGCTCAGCTCCAGGCCAGTTCTTTTGCTATTGCTCATCCTCTCAAGCAGATTCTGCAAGTCTAATTAGCAACACAGGCTTTGGCATAACGATGTTGTAACCTTTAGTGACCCTTTGTATCCTTCTAGTGACCCCTGTGCAGCCTGGTGGCTTTCCATGAGCCCGAGCAGTTGGGAAAGCAGCAGACAGCCCTCTTACTGGTACTCCGGATCTCAGCTGCTTCCTGTAGGAGTTTTGGCACTGTGGATGTAACAGGAGTAAAAAGCTTTGCAAACCCTGCAGGATTTGCACATGGCTGACTGCAAACTGTGAGCAGGTCTGCAAGGTGAGGAAGGTTTTATTTTTATATTGCTGCTCTTTGAAGTGAAATTCCTTTGAGGCGATTTGCCCTGGAGATTAGCAAAAATAAATAGCTGAGTCTTTGACTGGCACACAGACATTTTTACAGTGAATTACAATATTGGAGGTCTCTAAAATAAGCCCCATGCAATAAAGCTCTCTACTTTGCTGTTTTCAGTGCTGTGTGCACTGTCGCATCCTAGAATGGCTGCCTTGGGGTACCTGCAGTGCCAAAAATTGTGACAGAGAAGGTGTCTGACCCTGCAGGTTCCTATTCATCCCATCCACCTCATCAACAGGAGTGTAAAGGCTGTGGTCTCCACTGGATTTGAGCTGGTCAAAGGACAAGCCTTGGGGCTGAAAAGGGCAGTTTTAATTTGAGAGCAACTCTTGCAGAACAACACCATCCAAAGAAACAAGTTAAAAGCCTATGTACTTCCTCTGCCAGCTGCACCATGAAGATCAGAAGCAAAGTAAAGAGCAAAAGGAATAGATGTCGCTTATGGTTATTTGGGTTGCTGATTTCTTGGGTGAAGAAAGTGTCTTTTGTGTCAGATACTATGGTCACTTCTGCTCTTGCGGTTGGGTGCCATGGAGCTTGTATGCCATGGGTGTTCAGCACTGTGAGGAGATTCAGAGCAGCCCTGTGGAGAAGGACTTGGGGGTGGTGGTCGATGAGAAAATGAACATGAGCTGAATGCAGTGTGTGCTTGCAGCCCAGAAAGCCAACCGTATCCTGGGCTGCATCAAAAGGAGAGTGACCAGCAGGTCGAAGGAGGTGATCCTGCCCCTCTACTCTGCTCTCATGAGACCTCACCTGGAGCATTGTGTGCAGTTCTGGTGTCCTCAACATAAAAAGGACATGGAGCTGTTGGAACAAGTTCAGAGGAGGGCCACGAGGATGACTGGGGGACTGGAGCATCTCGCGTATGAAGACAGGCTGGGAAAGTTTGGGGCTGTTCAGCCTGGAGAAGAGAAGGCTGCATGGAGACCTCATAGCAGCCTTCCAGTATCTGAAAGGGGCCTATAGGGATGCTGGGGAGGGACTCTTCATTAGGAACTGTAGTGATAGGACAAGGGGTAATGGGTTCAAACTTGACCAGGGGAGTTTTAGATTGGATATAAGGAAGAAATTCTTTCCTGTCAGGGTGGTGAGGCACTTGGGATGGTTTGCCCAAGGAAGTTGTGAGTGCTCCATCCCTGGCAGTGTTCAAGGCCAGGTTGGACGAAGCCTTGGGTGGCATGGTTTAGTGTGAGGTGTCCCTGCTTATGGCAGGGGGGTTGGAACTAGATGATCTTAAGATTCTTTCCAACCCTAACTATTCTATGATTCTATGATTCTAAAGCTGACCGCGTCTGTCAGTGACAGTGGGATGCTGGCAGCACACCCAAGGTGGCAGGTCTCTACAGCAGGTGCCTGTGCTGCCTGCCAGCACCAGTGGCTGGTGCTGAGCCCTGACAGTATAGCAAGCGGATGGTTGTGTGCTCCTATAGAGCTTCTGGAGGCTAGGGAAGCCATGTGTGCAAATGAAGCCACCCTGAGCATCCTGTGGTGGTGTGGAGACAGCCTTTTCTCCTTTGAAGAGATTTCCCCCACCAATGTCCTCTGAGGCCTGTGGCTCTCTTCAGAAGGTAAAGGCTGCAGTGAAGGGATGGTTTTCCATCCTGTCCTTACCCCAAGCCCTGTGGAGCAAGAGATACTGGTGTTTAGAGGGGAGTAACAAAGTCAATTGCTATGACTTCTTCTCCTGCATAATGGATATTCAGGGTTGAGTGTTGAAGGGAGGGGAAACATAGTCAATATCAAAATGTTCAGGAGCAATCTTCACTGGAAGTTTTTTTTTGATGCTATATAGCATCCCTTCTTGTTCTGTTTTTATTTCAGGATCTAGTTCTGTGGTGGGAGAAAGTATTGACTTTGACTTAAGTGTAAAGCAACCATGCTTTGGGGTTGTTCTGGGGATGCTGGTTGATGAGAACATGAGAATGAGCAGACAGTGTGCACTCGCAGCCCAGAAAGCCAACCGTATCCTGGGCTGCATCAAAAGGAGAGTGACCAGCAGGTCAAAGGAGGTGATCCTGCCCCTCTGCTCTCGGGAGACCTCACCTGCAGTATTGTGTGCAGTTCTGGTGTCCTCAACATAAAAAGGACATGGAGCTGTTGGAACAAGTCCAGAGGAGGGCCACAAGGATGATCAGGGACTGAAGCATCTGCCATACGAAGACAGGCTGGGAAAGTTGGGGCTGGTCAGCCTGGAGAAGAGAAGGGTGCATGGAGACCCCATAGCAGCCTTCCAGTATCTGAAAGGGGCCTATAGGGATGCTGGGGAGGGGCTGTTCATTAGGGACTGTAGTGAGAGGACAAGGGGTAATGGGTTCAAACTTAAAGAGGAGAGGTTTAGCTTGGATATAAGGAAGAAATTCTTTCCTGTTAGGGTGGTGAGGCACTGGAATGGGTTGCCCAAGGAAGTTGTGAGTGCTCCATCCCAGGTGGTGTTCAAGGCCAGGTTGGATGAAGCGTTGGGTGGCATGGTTCAGTGTGGGGTGAAGGGTGAGATGAAAACAAGAAAATGGTTGAGTCAAAGCTTGGGAAACATCCTGCACTGACAAGCATAAGAAGCTTAACCTTCTGAATATATCTAAGCAGAGATGAAAAAGGGGGTTGATCCACCTGTAAATATGTGGATGAAGAAGAGAGAAGCTGGCATAGAACAGGAGCAAATGGCTGGAAGTTGAAGTTAAAAATTATCTGTGATCCTATTCTGAGTTTACTTGACACTGGAGGTAATTATCACGAGTCAGAGAGTCAACGTACAATTCATGCAGAAGGCTTTGTTGCTTGTGCTTAGCACTGAATCAGACAGATGACCTCTTTCACCTTATGAATTATAAGGCTGTTAAAAACATCAGTCTTTCATGGCCTAGCCCATCACAGGGGAAAGTAAACACTGTATTGAGCACCACGCTGCTGATGGACAACCCTGCAGCCACATGACAGCTTTGCTCCTCTCTCCTCGTCAGCCCTCCTCAGCATCTGTGCTGCTCTACTGAGGCAGAAATAGGCCACAGATTACCTCCAAGGCCAGTGTGGGCACACTGGGAGGGAGGTGGTCCTAGCTCTTCAGAGCCGTGACACCTCGAGGCTTTCTGATGGACAATTACACTGTATATACAAAGCATGGGTGAAGAGGCACTTCCTACATGAACTGAATAGGTATTTATTTTCTGTTGTCATGTATTTTTAACACTCTGTGATTTGCTGTGATTTGTTATATTGTTGACGTGATTGCACTGGCACTGTTAAGTGTTTGGTATGATGGGAGTTTCTGTTAAAGATGCTAAACAAGAACATGGCTGTGTGCATTCCTCTGCTGGGCACTTTTCACCTCAAATGGCAGTATCTTGCTTCTTACCCCTTTATTTTTCTACAGCCAGCGTATCACCTCTGCTGCCGCTGTCATGGAGCCTCGGTGAAAATAGAGGTTTCGCGGCTGTCTTGCATCCATACTGTCTCTGATAATGCATGCTGTGCGGGGTGATCATGAACAGAGACACTGTATTCATCTTGTCAGTTATACCTCCACGAAACAGGTGTTACTGCTAAAACCATTTCCTGTGTATGAAATGGCTCATGGACGTCCAAATGCCAACTGGGACACTGCAGTCACTCTGTAACATAGCCCTGACTTGCTGCAAGAGGCTACAAGAAAACAAAAAGGCACTGTGCTTGCCATCCCTTCCACCTTTCAGTTATTTGTCCTGAAGGATAACAGGAGTGGTTTGAATTCCTCAAGACTGTGACATTCCAGCATTTCCAACCCCATACACATTACAGTATTGATGATGATACAGAGTCATTACAGAACAGAAACAGTGACTACAGCAAAGCAGAAACTACATAGGTTCAGTCTGTCACAGGCAGAAGTACACAGCATTTGGACAGAAAACTAATGTGTCAGCTATGTTCTCAAAGAGATATCCAAGGGATTTTTCCCCCAGATGCCCCTTGTTAATATGCCTGAGTATAAAAATCCTCATGCAGAGTTCCAAATATTCCCCAAATTAAGCATAAGTAATCAGAAATCAGTTGTAGCAAAAACCCTTCCTCAACTCAAAACCTCCTAAAATGGCTGTCTACAGATAGCGAGAGCAAAATGTCACAGTCTTTGCATGAAAGAGAGATAATAGTCAATGTTCTAAATATTTTTAATATGTGCATTCAATACTGCAAGCTCTTTCTGTTTCCCCTAATAACTGACCATAGCCTTGAAGTTTGCAGAGAGCCTGTAACTTTTTCCTCTTGAAACTCTATAAAACAAATGGTATGGGAATAATAAAAGAAATTCTGAATGTTTTCTTTTGAGATCTCATGTCAACCTAATCTTTAGTGAATGCAACAATCCTCGTGGGTCTAAATTTGCTCTCTGCTTTCATGCAAATACTCTACCACGTTTTAATCACAACAAATGTAAGCAAATGCTTCTTTTTCTTCACCCTTTCAAACTTTCAGATACATCAGAAACCCATTTTCTGGGGGAGGAGAGCAATGTAGATTTCCACTGTAGAAAATACATTAAAAACATTCCTTGGTAAAACTAGCAACAAAAAACATTTTTGACCGAAAGACCACAGTCTGCAAATACAAATTTTCATTATCTCTTAGCCATTATATCTTCAGCTGAAATCTTACATTAGTCCATACTGTAGCTATTTGAATGTAAAGAAATGAGACTTACCTGCCTTTTTTGTATACCTCATGTATTTCCTTTCCTTGTCTGTGGGCTCTGCATTCAGTGGATAAAACCCATCCCCACAACAGGAGGAAGATGCTAAAATGCATTTTATGGACAGTCAACATGTAACCTGAAGGTTCTGTATCCAGAAACAGTCCATACAAAAAGAAGAAAACCAAAATGTAGATCCTGCTCCTCGTTTTAAGACATTATCGGTCTGATCGTTCTTGGAAGGATGTTTACTCATACAAAAAATCATCCTGCAGTATTTAATCTGGACAGTGGGGAAAGCAATTTCCACTAAACCTATAAATCCTTCTACGTCAGATGGCAGGGATTTTCTAGCAGTGTTGAATTCACGTATTCTCGGAGAACAATTATTTTTTGTCCAAACAGGCTATTTTAATTATTGGTTTAAATTGAACCCTTTTCAAGTACCTGTGGGCTATGGCATATATATATATATATTTCTGCCTGCCTAACCGAAGTAGTGAAGTCAGTCAGGCAGTTGTCATTAGTCAGACTTCAATCACGTAACTTATCTGTGTAACAGCGCTGTTTGTTACAGACATTGCAATAGCTTGAAAAGTGTTAATAATCACGTATCAGTTTCCAGCAAAACCTCGGTTCCATTTAGCTCTACAAACAGCTTTTTGATCCTGTGTGTTTCTCTACATCAGTATCCAGTGGTGCTGTGGCTGGAGTGGTCAGTGCTTCCAGGACTTGTGTCACATACCTCACTGCTCTCCTGAGCAGGGTCTCTGCAAAGTATCCCGGTGTGCAGAGGAAGGGGGGGAGGACAGCAAGGGGGAGATAGCTCCCCTCTCTGCACAGGGCTGTTTGAAGGGATGCTGCTGAATCAGAGCAGCAAACAGCAGAGCCGCAGGATCTCTTAGGTCCCTGGTGTGCTGGGTTACATGTCACTACAAAACCCTCGCTTGTGTCAAAGAAAATAAACCAGCATAGGCAAAAATACCTGGGGAAGCCAGGGACACTGCCCATTTCTTTGGAGCTCACCCCTGCGTTGCCTAAAGCTCCATATTTACTCTCCTTCTCCTCAGTGCCTCTCCACAGACCTTTGGTCCCACTTGTGCCTTATGCAGACATTGCCCTGTGCTCTGCAGACCCCACCAGCCTTGTCCTATCCCTTTGCTGACAAGGCTCATCTTATTCTGCCTGTTACCGATGGATTTCTATTTTAGAGCAGTGTGTCAAGTCACCCATCTTTCCATGAACGCCCTTTCTAAAAACCCTGGGTAGCAGACCTCTACCTGGTCTGAGCTGCCATGGCTTTATTGACTTCAGTGAGTATTTCCTACACTGCCTTGGGTTCCATAGAATCATAGAATAGTTAGGGTTGGAAAGGACCTTAAGATCATCTAGTTCCAACCCCGTGCCATAAGCAGGGACACCTCACACTAAACCATGCCACCCAAGGCTCTCTCCAACCTGGCCTTGAACACCACCTGGGATGGAGCACTCACAACTTCCTTGGGCAAACCATTCCAGTGCCTCACCACCCCCACAGGAAAGAATTTCTTCCTTCTATCCAATCTAAAACTCCCCTGGTCAAGTTTGAACCCATTACCCCTTGTCCTCTCACTACAGTCCCTAATGAACAGCCCCTCTCCAGCATCCTTATAGGCTCCCTTCAGATACTGGAAGGCTTCTATGAGGTCTCCACGCAGTCTTCTCTTCTCCAGGCTAAACAGCCCCAACTTACCCAGCCTGTCTTCGTATGGGAGATGCTCCAGTCCCCCAGTCATCCTCGTGGCCCTCCTCTGAACTTGTTCCAACAACTTGAGGACACCAGAACTGCACACAATACTGCAGGTGAGGTCTCCCGAGAGCAGAGTAGAGGGGCAGGATCACCTCCTTCGACCTGCTGGTCACGCTCCTTTTGATGCAGCCCAGGATACAGTTGGCTTTCTGGGCTGCAAGCACACACTGGATCTGGCTCATGTTCATTTTCTCATCGACCACCACCTCCAAGTCCTTCTCCACAGGGCTGCTCTGAATCTCTTCTCTGCCCATCCTGTAGCTGTGCCTGGGATTGCTCAGACCCAGGTGTAGGACCTTGCATTTGCCATGGTTAAACTTCATGAGGTTGGCATCAGCCCACCTCATAAGCGTGTCAAGGTCCCTCTGGATGGCATTCCTTCCCTCCAGCGTATCCACCAAACCACACAGCTTGGTGTCATCGGCAAACTTGCTGAGGGCGCACTCAATCCCACTGTCCATGTCAGCGACAAAGATGTTGAATAAGACCGGTCCCAACACTGATCCCTGAGGGACACCACTCGTCACTGGCCTCCAGCCGAACACTGAGCCATTGACCACAACTCTTTGTGTGCGGCCATCCAACCAGTTCTTTATCCACTGTGTGCCCCATCTATCAAATTGATGTCTCTCCAATTTAGAGACAAGGATGTCGTGTGGGACAGTGTCGAACGCTTTGCACAAGTCCAGGTAGATGATGTCAACTGCTCTACCCCTGTCCATCAGTTCTGTAGCCCCATCATAGAAGGCCACCAAATTGGTCAGGCAGGATTTCCCCCCTAGTGAAGCCATGCTGGCTGTCACCAAGCACTTTGTTGTTTTTCATGTGCCTTAGCATGCCTTCCAGGAGAATCTGCTCCAAGATTTTGCCAGGCACAGAGGTGAGACTGACTGGTCTGTAATTCCCTGGGTCATCCATTTTCCCCTTCTTGAAAATGGGGGTTATATTTCCCTTTTCCCAGTCATTGGGAACTTCACCTGATTGCCATGATCTCTCAAATATGATGGCCAGTGGCTTAGCAACTTCACTCGCCAGCTCCTTCAGGACCTGTGGATGGATTTCATCAGGTCCCATGGACTTGTGCACGTTCAGGTTCTTAAGATGGTCTCGAACCAGATCCTCTCCTGCAGTGCGCCCAAGGTCTTCATTCTCACAGTCCCTGTTGTCTGCCTTCCAAGACTTGGGTGGTGCGGTCAGAGCATTTGCCAGTGAAGACTGAGGCAAAGAAGTCATTCAGAACCTCAGCCTTCTCCAAATCCAGGGTAGCCAGTTCTCCTGATAGCTTCTGGGAGGGGGCCCACATTGTCCCTAGTCTGTCTTTTATTCGCTATGTACCTATAGAATCCCTATAGAATCCACAGGAACAACACATTGAGAGCTACTGAAATTTCATTTCAAAACCCAAGATTCATCAGAAGGAATTGAGACAGGTATAGCTGATCTTGTTTTAGGACCAAAAGTTAGACTACACTACTTCTCAGGGTCACTTCCAGCACTATTTCTTCATGATTTTCCCAGAGAGAAAACAGTGGAAAGTTGTCATATGAGAACTAGAACAAATGTGGAAAGTTAAAATATTCAGGAAAGAGATGAAAGATGTCTCTGTGCCTGACATATGGAAAATAAAGCAAAAATTGAACAAAATATGTTGTTAAGTATTGTCCTCAGATTTTGCTTAATCTTGAGCTTGGGCAGATGAAAAGTTAATTTTGCCTGTGTCCTCCATGAGAACAACTATGTGTTAGAGACATAGCATTGTTTTAATTCAGTAAATAGAAGTCCTCTGGATACCAAACAAGAAAAGAATGAAAAATTGGCAGTGAACAGTATTTTCAACAAGTTTGTGTGTTTTATAGTTTGTAACCGAGCTGAGAGCTGACTGATGTCTCCTTACATGATTCTGTTTTTCAAGCTTATCAGCCGATACACCTGGGGACAAGGCCCCAGGGATTTGTGTAAAATACTTTAAATGTTAATTCTATTTTAGTTTTATTTGGCTCAATGATCCCTCAGCAGTTTTCCTGTTCCCCCATCAAGTGAGTGTTCACAGACATAAAATTAAGCACATCTGCTTTCCGAATTCACAACTAGTAATAACCTAAGCATTAACCTTCCACCCACACCTGGCTACGTGCACCAGATCTCAGAGCAAATTTGAAAATGCCAGTTGAAATCTGCAATGCCACTGACTTTCTAACTTTCCCTTGGCTTCCCTGACTTTAACATCAGCTCTGCAGAGAGCAGACAGCCATCCAAATATGAAATGGTTATACCAAAGCCCTTGCAAACTGTCAGTAGCTGATCCACGAATAGATCGAGAAGTTGGATGGACTGCAGATATAAAGTCAAACGAACAATGATGAGTTTCATAGTAGGAAAGGCCAATTATGTTCTTTTCATGGCAGAAGTAGTCTTCCCTGGAATGTACTTGTTCTTGAAATGGGGCACCAGGTTTATTTGGGTTAGAGTAGAAGCTGAATGAAAATGATAATCCACAAGACAAAACAGAAAACCTCACATCTCGGGCAGCCAAAACAAATTATATGAACAGGAAAGGTAAGAGAATGTAGAGCTCTTGCTCAAGCAGAAATGAATAAGCTTTGACCCCTTTGTGTTGAAGGGAAGCTGCCCCTGGCAGCCTCTCCCCAGAAACACCACCCCAAGCTAATGATCAGCTTAGGGGCCTGCTCAACACCCACCAGCTGCTTTTGCTTTCCCTGATCCAGGGCTTTATCACTTGGTCACTTAGTTCCTCAGAGGAATTCAATAGGACCTTGGGATTTTACTTCATTATTGAGGCTATGTAAATGAGGTTTCCCAGGCTCCTTGAGACTAGAATCCCATATATCCTGGATTTTCATTAACAAAATATGATAAACTTTTACAAAAGTAAACATTTCATTCCATTTGACCCAACCATATTATTGGAATTTGTTAAATGAACAAGTTTTGAGCCAACCAAAGAACCACTTTTCTCACTTGCCCTCAGAAAACTCAACTATTAAACAAGTTCTATTTATAACCCATCTATCTCCAAAATGAGGACATAGTCAGAATTAAAAATAGGCTTTTCCTTTTTTGCCTTTGAGTCAGCTGCTGAGGTGCTGAACTTGTAAGGAGCAGAAATCCAGTCTGAAGGCATAGCCACACAAACCAGCAGCCACCATAAGAAACCAGGAGTACTCCCAGTGCCCAAGAGGGCAAGGCACAATGCAGCGTAAGCATCTGCTGCAGCAATAAGTCCAGTCAAATCATGAACCAGGCCTTCTCTTGTTTAATCAATTACCCAAAGCTTCAAACGGAGCAGTAATACACAGTATAAGCTGTGTAAACACACCTGGAGCTATAATCAGACTGCAGCAGCCACACATAAAAGAGCCCATAGCATTTACATTTTCTAACCTCATCCTAATGGGTGTCTGCCTTCAAAAGCTTTTAATGCAAACGTGGATGAATGTGTCTCTGTACCTCTGTTGTGATTCATGTCTGCAGGAGCTGGAGGAACATGTGTACACGTGTAACTGATAGGATGCTGTTTGACTTATGGAAAGTTATTTCCCCTGTGCAGCTCTGTCTCCAGGGCAGATGGGTCAGAGCAGTTTTTTACTTCAGTGCCTTCAATCATGGGTGTTGTCAGAGACTTTAAAAATCAGGCTTAATGTGGAGTTACTGGGGTTTCTGAATGTATTACTTGTGCCCCTTTTTAACAAGTATACTTCCATTCTTTGGGACATTCACAGGAGATCCATTTTGGCTCTATGTAAGGTGAAATATGTCACCTGGAGCCTTCATGTTTGTTGGATATAGCACCATCTCCAAGGAAAATATTAACACAGATGATTAAAAGAATTCGAACAACCTAGGGACAAATGTCATATCCATTGAGTTTGACTATGGTGGTGTCAGCAGAACTGGTTGCTATTCATAGCACTTGTAGCTCTGGTCTTTGCATGACTTGAAACCAAACTTTCCAGGAAGTTGAGAGGACGGCAGAAGTGTCAATACATGTACTTACACTGGGATGATTAAAACTAAAGGAGCCCACACAGAAAAAGGGAAAGAAGATATTTCCTCTGCAGGCACAAGAAGTAAATACACTCTTTTCCAATCTGTAACTTCATGGAGAGCAGGTATCAGGAACTGCTGTCAAGAGTGGGGCAGGGGAAATGTCCAAACAGGGGTATTTTACTTTTTCAGTGTTAAAGAACAGTGTATGTGCTAGCACAAGTGTGCATTAGGATAGGAATCAGGACACTTTATACTGGCCAAGGATTTTAATGCAAATAGCTTTCGCGCTTTGTTATCATATTTTTTTTTATGCCTCCGCTCCTCTCTGGTCTCTCTTGCACCCCTGGCTTATAATTTGCATCAGAGCAGATTCTTCATGGCAAACCCTGGGACTTCTCCAGGTAGTGATGAGGACATTGGTGGACCTCAAGAAATCATAAACACTAATGAATAATTAGATATCCATGCAACATGAATGGCAGGGAGAAGTGGCAACAAACCCACGACCCCAAGCCTTCTTATCACAGAATAAAAATCAGATAGAGGCAAGGCACTGTACATGTGCCTCTAAGCTGCTATAAATCCCTAAATGGATTGTGCACTGTATGAAAGGCAAGGGAAATAGGCCAAGCCTGCACTGGGCAGAAACCTAAAAGGCTACAGCAGACAATGTGCCTGAGTGAATTGCAGTGCTTCAGGATGAATGCATTCAGCTGCTGTTTCTCGCTGCTGAAATGAGTAACAATGCTGCAGCACCCCAACAAGGCACATCTTTAATATCACTCTGGTTTCATTAGAGCTCTATCCTCAGGGGTGTCTTTGTCCACCGAATGCTTCTTTTCTCCCCACAAGATGTGTCATTGTGCCTGTGGGGACATGTTTGGGTTTGGGAGTGTCTTTATGTGCCCTCACACTCTGCCTGAGAGATTATGTGGGTTGCGTGCTGAGCTGTGTCCTTTTCTTTCAGTCACTTCTGCAATTCCCCGGAGCTGCGTTAGCTGGATTAGGAGGCTTTGTGTGCACTTGGCCATGGGGCACCTGGCATTTTTACATGGACATTGTACTACTAAAACCGGGGGGGGAAGGGAGGAACCTTTTAGAAGTAAAGGATAAATCAAAGATGAAAAGCCACTTTTAGAAGGATACTTCACTCTTAGCAGCTTCAGAGAGCTGAGTTAAAATATTGAAACATGCACACTAGTGCCTAGTGCAGCCTGTTGGAAAGTATTTTTGTCTGCTACTAGCGGATATACTAGAGGAGGCAGACATGGGATGCTATGGGTGTTAAAGATTCCCCTGACACTCCCCCATATGTTCTAATTCCCAGAGCACACAGTACACTCATTTACCAGGAGGGATTGCTCCCTTACAGGATGTGAGCTTTGCTCTGCTTGAAGATCAAGAACTAAATGGTGTGAAAACATTCATAGATTAAAATTATGCTCTGCACATCCTGGATAGGAACTAATTTCACTTTGACTAATAGATTCTGGTCCTCAGCCCTCCTATCCAGCCCTTTTTTTAGCAAATACGTTTTTTACACATACAACCCTAGCAAAAAAGGGCTTCCCAGTTTCCTCTGCAGTTCTCACAGCCCATCTGCATCACTCCATGGGGAGTTTTATCAGTAATACACTAAGGGCCCCTGCCTGTCAACCAAGAAATAATTCAATATGCTTTTCAAAAGACAGCAACAAAATGGAAGGAAACAGAAGGGTGATGAGTCAGAAATTCTTATATGCAAACACTGAGACTCCCAACAGGGCCACCTCGAGGCAAAAGCTAACACAGGTGTGAGTAACAACTACAGAACTGCCAATAGCAATTCAGAGAAGGCTGAAGTGCTTAATAAGAGAGTTGTTCTGCCAATATTCATAGGGGATTAAAGGAGCAACTGGAGTAATTACAGCCCTCAGCCTGACACTGATCCCAGGCAAAATATTGGAATGGCTGATATGACACTCAATAAATAAAGAGTTAGAGAGTAATTTAATTAATGTCAATTAGCATGGCTTTAAAGAAAAAATAGATCTTTCCAAGCTAATCCTTTTTTGATTAATTTAAAATGTGTTTGCTGGAGGAAATGAAGCTATTCAGTGTGCTTCTGTAGGGCTTTTAACATTGCACCACATGGCATTTTGGTTAAGGAACTGCAACAATACAGTGTCAAGATAAACAAAATATTTGAAAACTGGATAAAAACCCCATATTGAATATGACCGCAAATGGCAAATCTTCCCCAGGTAATGCAAATACATCCCCAAAGAGACTAGTTCTTGTTCCTGTTCTGTTGTTGTCAGTAGGGAAGAATAGAACAGGGGCTGCTTCCTGAATAAGCCTGCAGTGACATGAAGGAAATCAGAAAAACTGAAGGACTACTGACAAGAAGTAAATGGAATATCATAGGGAAAAGCCCAGACTCTTAATGCTGTCATTTGACTACAGCTTACTGGAAAACTATACAGCTAACAGTCAATAATGTGGGTCATAATTTTAAGATAATGAGGAGAAACTCTGGACTTCAATGCAGAATTTTCTTGGAAAATTAGCCAAACAGTGCCCTTCCATACCAAAAATAGCCAAAATTTGCTAGGGAATATTGTAAGAGTATGAAGGTTATATTACTGATGTACACAATGATGCAGACTGTCTGAATCTTGAAAGCAAGAGTTCTCCTCTACTCAGCTAACCAGCAAGATAAAGATTTATTAGAACAGCTTTATTAAATCTGTTATAAAACTCTGTGGCTGGAAGACCCCAGAAGATGAATTTGAAATAGAAATAAATTGATTTTGGTTTGTTTTGTTGTTTGTTTTTTTTTTTTTTTTCCTAACAGTAACAATGAAGTTTGATTTTCTGCAACTGTCATTTTTAACTGAAGGTAGTGTGACAAGTGCAAGGTCCTACACTTGGGTCAGAGCAATCCCAGGCACAGCTACAGGTTGGGCAGAGAAGAGATTCAGAGCAGCCCTGCGGAGAAGGACTTGGAGGTGGTGGTCGATGAGAAAATGAGCATGAGCCAGATCCAGTGTGTGCTTGCAGCCCAGAAAGCCAACCGTATCCTGGGCTGCATCAAAAGGAGAGTGACCAGCAGGTCTAAGGAGGTGATCCTGCCCCTCTACTCTGCTCTCATGAGACCTCACTTGAAGTATTGTGTGCAGTTCTGGTGTCCTCAACATAAAAAGGACATGGAGCTGTTGGAACAGGTCCAGAGGAGGGCCACGAGGATGATCAGGGAACTGGAGCATCTGCCATACGAAGACAGGCTGAGAGAGTTGGGGCTGTTAAGCCTGGGGAAGAGAAGGCTGCGTGGAGACCTCATAGCAGCCTTCCAGTATCTGAAGGGGGCCTATAGGGATGCTGGAGAGGGGCTGTTCATTAGGGACTGTAGTGACAGGACAAGGGGGAACAGGTTCAAACTTAAAGAGGAGAGGTTTAGATTGGATATAAGGAAGAAATTCTTTCCTGTGGGGGTGGTGAGGCACTGGAATGGTTTGCCCAAGGAAGTTGTGAGTGCTCCATCCCTAGCAGTGTTCAAGGCCAGGTTGGATGAAGCCTTGGGTAGCATGGTTTAGTGTGATCTGTCCCTGCTTATGGCAGGGGGGTTGGAACTAGATGATCTTAAGGTCCTTTTCAACCCTAACTATTCTATGATTCTATGAACACATGAACAGTATAACTGAATGAAGCATTTTCAAGCTACGTAGTCTACTAGCAGCTTCTGAATTGTGTCCGAAGCACTCTGCACCTTCTAGCAGAGCTGGGAGGCTCATCTGTCCAAATTCCTTACCTGCAGCATCGACTGCTACATCCAAGCCAGCCATCAGATGCTGCTGGGGAAGTGTTCCTAGGAAACAGTATAACTTACCCAGAGGTAGCTGTCTAAGTCACTCAGGTGCATTGCCTTCCAGCAGAGCCTGTTTCACTGCCAAGTGCTGGTGTACAGAAAGCTTTGCCATGGGATCTTCCTCATGGGCTTGTGAGAGCATTTTCCTAAGTGCACAGAGTCAATGATGTGACCACTGTCAGCAAGTTCCACCTTTCTATTCTTTCTTTGTTCTCATCTCAACTTGTAGGTTGAATACCCATGGACAACCTGTCCAAATGGCTTCCGACATGTTTCCTCACACTTGAGTCACTTGAGCCTTTTACTTTTAGCATAAAGAAATCCAGAAGCTTTAATTTTCCTCTGTGACTATGCTGCAGCATCTCCAGCTCTGACAATTCTGAGATATTGCATGGGTTTGCACTGACGTTGGAACATGACTCAAATTGGGGCAGCTCTAATGACAATATTCCTTGAATTTCTGTGCTAAAACTATGTTAGTCTGAGATTTGGATGTACTGAAGCTCTGTGTACTTTACATGGTCATTTGGAAAATTACTGGTTGGCTCCTTTTTCTCTGCTACTGATCTTCATCACTATAACACTGATGCCTCGAGCAGCAATAAAAAAAAGAATTGAAAAGGTATTATGAACTGCACAGAACACACTAGGAAGAGACCAGCAAACAGAAGCCACAAATCTGTAACATGCAACTCTGACTTCAGTGGTCAACTTCTAAAAGCTGCTGTATGGGTTATCACAGATAAACTTGATGGACACAGTTTCCCCACCACAGCTGGTACTGTTTGCAGCCTCTGGATCTCAAACTGCCTGCGGTGCTTCTAGATCTTGAGATCTGTGCTGAAACAGAAATGCCACAGCAGATTGTGTCTCCCTTAGGCTGTTGCCAGTAAGCGTAACCCTGCAGGCACTCGCTCGTTTTGTCTTCCCCATAGCAGGGGGTTGGAACTAGATGATCTTTAACGTCCCTCCCAACCCAAACCATTCTATGATCCTTGGATTATTTTGGACTGTTTCCTCAACCAAGTAATTCCCTGTCAAGAATTCATGTACAGGATGCAGCTTGGATTTGCACTTTTTTTAAAAAAAGAATTATTCTAACCGAAACAAATGCCTGCTTTATCTCTAGGGTTCTCAGTTTAACAAAGCACTCACTTGCTCAGTTTGACTGCTATTGTTAATGTCTTTATACAAATAATGGGCTGAATACATAGCGAAGCACATTGGGTATTGCCAACAGCTTAGCTTCTGTCCCTTGTCTGCAGATACCATATGGTGTAATATGGGAAGATGCAAGACTGTAATTAGTAGAACATTAGTCTGATAGAAATATTTATCTAAAATCAAATGCTAATAAGAGGTCTTGTTTTGCAGTAAGAGACTGCAAGTGTACAGGAATCAACAAATGATTATGCAGCATAGAAATCACTGCCATTAGCAAATGAGAGAGCTTAGTATGTCTGTAGAGCTTCTTGAGTAGTAGAGTTTCCTGACTATTAAAGCATCCTGTTTGTCCCTCTGCAGAATGAGGGTGTTCCTCAGGGCTCCTGAACATGTTGTCACCATTACTGGGTATAGCTGCACTTCCTGCACTGCCCTGGGAGCAGTGATTAAGCAGGGGTCATCCAGCTCAGCAAGGTCAGAGAGGCCTTGAACTGCCATGAGCAGAAGCTGCATAGGAAGAACAGTGCCAGCTGTTGAAAAGAAAGGGGTACAGTGTTGGGGTTGTAATGGGAGAGTGAACTGTGTTACAGAAAAACCCAGGTTTTGGGTTTTATCATTTCAAACTTCCCCACATGGTTTCACTATTGTTTCTTCCTTTCCAAACCAGGTCCATGGAAGTTATGTGAATCTGTGCACATCCCACTAAAAGCTGTCACATGCGGGGCATTGAAAAGAGCCACTGAAGTGTACAAGCAAGCACGAGGTGCAGTGCTGGGGGGACCAGGGCACAAAAGGTCCATCAGAAGGGTCTCAGCAGCTCACTGAGGTGGAACAGATAGAAGAAGCAGTGTTTATCTTATATGGTTCTATATCCAGATAAAATAAACTGGATGCGCATCTCTTTGCAAACACACTAGAAGACTGGTAAGAGTTTAAAACATATTAGATATACCTATACAAGAGAAAAGCCTTGACAAAAGCACAGACATAGTTAATAGAGGTTTTGCTATCACCATTTTGGGGTCTCACATTGCTTTCTGTACATTTGTCCTCTTCCTGCACGTTTGTCCTCTTTAACCTCTCACACTCAGCACCTTACCTTCCTCACTCAATCTCTCGCTCTCATTTCAGTGCACAATCAAACCAAAGTATTCAGAAGCAAATAAGCTGCAGCAGGACAATGCTGCTGTCTGTCCTCCAAGACTTGTCCACATTGTCCCTGAGCAGCTGTCTGTCCTCCAAAACATATGTCCACATTGTCCCACGTCAGCCACCAGTGCCGCTGCCTTTTGCTTGTGTCCTACCTGGGACTGGCCTTAGCCCTTTGAGGATGAGACAGGATGGTAGGTGGGCCTTACCAACAGCACTGAAGTCTATGGCTGCTCCTGTAACTGCAGCCCAGGGAACATCTGCAGCTTTTATTTCCATTAGGGTGCAGGGACACAGAATACAGGAAAGAAAGGCAGCAGCAGTGCAGGCAGGCTCCCACCTGCTGGAGACAAGCAGCTCCACAGCTACTTTTCCTGGCTGCCTGGCAAGAGGGTTCCTAGCGAACGGGGGCCTGGCAGGGATGGTCACACTCTGCAGTCCCAGCATCATCACCCAGAGGCCAGGGTGTGTTGGGGACAAGGGGCTTGGTGAGCAGCTTGGAGCCAGCTGCATGTTGGACATCCGGAGCAAGCCATGGCAGGAGTGGAAAGGGAAGGAGGCATAAAAGCAATACAAAAAACTCTTCTTAAGGGGAGGAATCATTTCTTCTTGAAAAAAGTAAAACATGACTCTGCTTTAGTATATGTGTGGCTCTGGAGGGTCTTGCTCATGCAATTTGGTGTATCAGGCGAGTTTACACCAGCACAAAAAAGATACTGTAAGCAGATGTGTATTTGTGCCTGGAAGGAAACAACAGCTTCTTGGTACCCTCTGGAAAAGGGAGAGCACTGGGGAGGTCCCTCATGGCAAATAAAACTGCCCAGGGTGGGGAAAATGTGAAAAATCCAGGTTGCCACAGCCTGCAGCCACCCTAACACATGGGTATTTGGAGACCTCAGGGGAGGCAGCTGAGCAGCTCCTGCAGCTGGTAAGACTCACCTAAAGATGAAAAACATCCCCAGATAAAATGTACATATCCTTTATTCCCTCCCCCTCTTCAAAAGTCATCACTCTAATTATGGAAAGCTGCTGAGCATTAGTGGGTTTGTTTTGGTTTGAATGGCTGTTTCACTGAACTCTTAGGAACTTGAAAATGGACTCTGATTTCTTAAGCCAAATCCTTTCTCCTCTCTGGCAAGAGTGAATTTGTTATTGGGGGCTTGATACTAATAGCATTTGAATGGTTTATCCTTAAAGGAAAATAAAGTAATTATTTCAGAGAACAGAGCTAATAGAAAGGGAGACAGTGGTTTGAGATGCTCTGGGCAAGGACTCAAAAAGCAAACTGTGCGCATGTGTAGTTGCAAGTTTATGGCTTTGCAGCATAGCATGCTGTTGCTAGCCCAGACACAGTCCAGGAAAAGCTGAAATCTGCTCTAGAAATTTAGCCCATAGTATCCAGGATCACAATGACTGAGTTTTGTGCTGAATACATAAAGCATAGCATGTCTGGCAAAACAAGATGCCCCTGCCAAAGGAAGAATATTCTAATACCCGATTTAAGTTTTTAATTGAACAGGAAGAGAAAGTTAAAGTTTTGATCTTTTCCATTGTCGTGGTTTAAGCCCAGCCATTAATCAGAACCACGCAGTCTCTGTCTCACTCCCCACCTTCTCTACCCCACCTCCTGCTCCCGGAGTGATGTGGAGGAGAACTGAAAGAACTCCCACGGGTTGAGATAAGAGCAGCCCAGTAACTAAGGTATAACACAAACCACTGCTGCTGCCACCAATAACAAGAATGATAAGGGAAATAACAAGGGAAGAGAATACAACCGCTCACCACCTGCCAACTGATACCCAGCCTGGTGATCTAACCCTTCCAGATAACTGCCCCCAGTTTATGTATTGGGCATGGCGTGCTGTGGTATGGAATACCTCTTTGGCTAGTTTGGGTCAGGTGTCCTGTCTCTGCTTCCTCCCGGCTTCCCCTCCTCCCTGGCAGAGCATGAGACTCACACAGTCCTTGGTCAGACTAAACATTACTGAGCAACAACTAAAAACATGGGTGTTATCAGCGCTGTTCCCAGGCTGAAAGTCAAAAACACAGCACTGCACCAGCTACTAAGAAGTTGAAAAATGACTGCTACTGCTGAACCCAGGACACTCATGATCAAAAAATGGAAATACAACACAACTGCACTAATCCATGGAGACTGAAGACTTCCCTGAGAGGCTCTCAATGGGACAGACCTGCTTTCCCCTGCCAACAGTGGGCTGCAGGTAGGATCTTCATATTTCTGGCAGAGAAAAAAAGGAGTGATAGAGAAATATGTGGGAGCCCTGTGCAGAGCAGGGAGGCATGGAAGAACTGCCCTATATGCCTGTGAGACCGCAACAGGTGCATTACAGTCAGCATCCAGTGCATGGTGTCATGCTACCACCCAGAGCTGAGCCCTGAGAACGCTACTTCTCCAGCACCTAAGAAATGAACCACAGGGGAAAAAAGCCACAACACAGGAAAACAAAACAAACCCAAACTCCTAGGATCACCTTCCCCTCTCTATTAAAATATTTCTGCAAGCTTTTCAGACTTTTCCCTTTTGTTCACTTCCTTCATTTCCCTACCTTGTTGGAGCAGTAAGACTGAACAAGGATGTGAAATAAACCCACAAAAACCACAAAGCAAACGTGTCTAAAAAGTCTGCTTTGAGAATGAAAATGGTTCTTTAAAATGTTGAAGTCCCAGAACATACTGGGATTTCTGTAAAACGTTGCCTGTTCTTTTTTGTCTTATTCTAGTGTCAGAGCTCATTAACAAATGGTTGTTATTAGTTTCTACATGCTTTTTGCACATGGCTTCTGCAGCTTCAAGAGCTCATCTCTCCATTTAGTATTAGAGGCACTGTCCAGGATGCCGGAGCCAAAAAATCCATTAACAATCTCCAGGCTGGCATCTCTTTAACAGCATCTTCTTTCATTGCCCAGACAAAGCATT
This sequence comes from Agapornis roseicollis, assembly GCA_002631895.1. Classification (NCBI taxonomy): domain Eukaryota; kingdom Metazoa; phylum Chordata; class Aves; order Psittaciformes; family Psittacidae; genus Agapornis; species Agapornis roseicollis. Next base: position 267,187 of record NDXB01018236.1, read on the forward strand.
AAAAAGCATTCAGCATTTTTAGGAGATGATGAAGATGATCTAATGGGGCTGTTCCACCTCTGATGTCAATAATCAAATGTCTTCATCTCATTGCTTGCTTTCTATTGCTGTCACAAGATTTTCTGTTGGTGACAGATGTGGCCTATATTTTCCATTGCAGTACCTGCAAAGTCACCTGTGAGTAAAAAGCAGCTGGATTTTGCTTTGTGCTAAGAAGCATAAAGTTGCTCATGGATTTGACTGGTACAAAACTGGTGTGTGAAGCAGGCTGAGAGAGGGGATGATAACCATTTTTTCTGCTCACATCAGTAACCCATCCCTGTTGCTGGCATGGCAGTCTGCTGGGAAGCCTCATTTGCACATCCAGGTACCATCAGCTGAGAGCCTTTGTTGGTCAGGGACTTCTGGAGGTGTCTTCCCTGGGCAGCATTAGCCTGGGCAGCAGCTCCATGGTGTTCCTTTACACCTTTCTCATCTGCCACAGTGGCTAGTTTAAGCCACGGAGCAGTTTGGGATGCTGCTGGCCGGGCTGCTGCATTGGCAGCACAATCCCTCAGCAGCGGTGCCCCTGCTCTCCTATCCCCAGGACTTAGGGATATGGAAAGCCTTTAGGGACAGTGTCATGCTCCCAGACACAAGCAAAGGGCTCTTCCAGGTTGCCTTAACATGAGCATACATGAATGGCAGTAACTCTAAGGAATCACTTACATAGAAATTTGCAGCATTCAGCCTCGCTCACGCAGCCTGAAAACCTCGCTCCAGCTGCACCGATTAGTTGCAAAGCTAATTACCTGCTGCGTCTCTTTTGAAGTCTGCCTATGACAGTATCTCTGCTGCCAGCCTTTCTCCCTGTTTGAAGTCCTTTTTCCTGCACAGAACTTACTTTGTTCTCACACTTCTTACAGATTTAATCTGCTTTCCACAGCTTGGCACCACTGTGGAAAAGCAAGGTGAAATGCAAAGGAGACGAAAGAAAACCCCAATGTCTGAAAGGTCTCGTGTCATCTCCCATTCACCTGTCACAGCTTGTAGGGCTTCTTCTATTTTATATACATTTATTTTGTGTAAGTCAGTATACTGTAAAATGTAAAATACTCAAGTAAAATGGAACAATTCTTGCTTCAAGCCATAACTAAAATTCCTTCCAAATTTTTCCTGTGAGGTCATCAGTAAATCAGTGGGAAGATCCCTATCAGATCCTGGTGAAAATAAACATAGTAAAAAACCAGTCTTCACAAGTACAAATCACTTTCCTATATGTAGATCAGTTTTATTATATCTGTACCCTTAGGTCACAGGATAACCATAATGATTTTTCCTCTTAACTGGTAATTATTGACACTATTTACTGATGTTTCAGTGGATTTGGCCTTCCAGTGAGCTTTGGTTTTGACATCATAGCTTTGGGAGTGTATCTCAGGCCCTCTGCTGGGATGGGTGAAGGTGCCGTGTACATCCCCTGCAAAGGTGACTGTGGCACAGCCTGGAGAGATGGTGTCACCTGCAGAGGAGTCCAGGAACCAGCTCCTAAATTCTTCAAGGTATGTCTTAAGGGAGGGAGAAGAAAGTAAGTGAGTCAATGTGAAATGCATTGCTTCCTTGCAAGGGGAAATAAAGGTCCCAGGAGCCTCCTGATGGCTGCAAGGGTGAAAGCCTATGTGTGTGCATCAACCGTGACACCGTCTGGCGGGGTCTGGGCAGTTGCCCAGTCCGCTGCCAAAACCTCTGCTGCTTAAGCTGGGTTTGACCTCCTGCTTTTCACAGCTGGTTTCCTTGTGGCTGCTGGAAGGTGAGGGCTGAATGCCCTGGCCCCACAATAGCTCAATAGACCTGCACCCTGGTCCTCACCCCATCCCAGGGAGAATCCATGCAACCCAGCATGACCTGATACCCATCAGGCAGCCCCAGTCACCCATAGCTGTGCCCAGGGAGCTGGCATCACCCCACCCATATGTGAGGGCTCTGGCATCTCCTGGTGCAGGATCCATGCAGTGCCCCCTCCTGCCTCCCACTGCCTCCTCCGTCACATCTGCATCACCAGGCTATGGTGCAACATCTTGTACTCTTTAGAGAACAAGCTCAGTGCTCCTGGAATTAGGATCTGAGTGACGCCGCCTGAATCATAACCTTTAAAAAATAGCAGACTCTTTTTGTGGTCTATTTTTCCCTCAGTGGAACAAAGCCGGATTTAAAGGTCTGCCGTGGGTGGATGATTGCAACCCCTGATCCCCAGCCAGAAGCATTACATTACATAAAGAGTTTTTTTCTTCGTTAGGAATTAATCTGTGCTAACCAACTGTCAACTGCTGGTAACGACTGTTTATTAACACGCTGCCCTCCCCCGACGAGGGTCATTTAGCTGACTTATTCCATCAGATGTAATATGAAAATGCACTTATCCATATCCCAGGCAAACAGGGACCAGCTTTCCTCCTGCCTGCCCATGAGTATGCTGGTGCAAGGGAGTGAGGGCAGGGGTTCATTCTTACTCCTGCCTCTTCATTCCCTGGCTGCAGGATGTGGATTCAGCTCATCAGAGCTTCCTCGTTGGAAAGCTGAGCTGATACGAGACACATCCTTATGGAAGTCCTGCTTTGGATTCTAGTGGGGGCATTATTTGCCACGATGTCAGGAACCAAAGTTTGCAGTGATGCAGAAGGCATGGAAAAGCAATTGTACGCATTCAAGGCATGTGTGAGTTTATTGATGGTGAAGTCAGGAAAGAGGTTTATTCTGCCTGGTAGAATTTTTGGAAACATTCAAAACTAATCACTTGTGGGCTGCCAGGTGATCTGAGCACGTGTTATGGAAAAGATGGGGCTGCTGTTCATGGATGAGTTGTCGGCTCTATGCAGCATAATGAGGCATTCAATGAAATCACTGAAAAACATTAAAGAAAATCAAATTCTAACCTGAAACCATGGCACTTCTTCTGCAGAAGGAAATGGTGGGGGTGAACAGGGCTCACACTCATGGCTGCAGAAAAGCTGCTGTTAGGCTTTTCTGTGTACAAACTAGGTGGCTTCAAGGAAGGTCACAGGCAGAGTGGGTGTCACCTAGTCCAAAGAAGTGAAGAGCAGAGGAAACCTGATTCATATCTGCACAAATTTAGGAGCATAAACTCTCCCTTATATCCACTGCAGGTAGCACAGGGCATAACGGACCTGTGTTACAGCCAGGGACATCCAGCCTGGCTACCAGAAAACACTTTCTAACTTCAAGGCTGGTTATCCACTGGCATAAACTGGCCAGGGAGGCTGTGGGTTTTGAGAGCAGGCTATATGAGTGTCTGTGAGAAGTCAGTTAAGCGCAGTTGATGCTGCCTTTGGGTGCAGGAGCTGGCTGCTGGCTTCCTTGCCAAGACCTTTTTGCCTGTGGCAGCACTCAGCATGATGGCCTTGTCCCAGCGGTGGGGACATGCCCCAGGTCTACCACTCCTTGACTAGCAAGTGCCAGTGTGGGACCTGGTTTGAGGCTCACTGAGACCTCACAGAGACTTGGCACACACCAGCACTCTGCCCAAGCACCCAGGCACTGAGCTCAGCAGCTTCACCTTCTCCAGCCTTCCCATCCCTTGAGAAACTGTTTTCAGCCTCTTTCCCTCTTCTGCAGTGCCCTCAGCTTGTTTCTGGGCATTTCTGCTCTCCTCTTGCAGCCTTGTGGAGAGCAGAAACTAGAGTCAGGGCAGACACCAGAAGATGGCTGAGGGCTGTCTGCTTGGCAGCAAGTGTGGGTGAAGTCTTCAAGCTCTAATGACAGCAGGAAGTGTGGAGGCTGGGCTGAGATATGAGCAAGGTGCCTAAGGTGTTGAGGCATGTCCAGGTTCAGGGAGGCAGCTGGGAAATGGCACTGAGCTAGCTTAATACCACAGTGCTGAGCAGATATTGACAGCCAGCTGGGTGGGTGAGCCTGAAGGCTCATGAGAGATGAACATCAGGGCATTCAAGGCTGAGCTAGGGACCACGGGCATGCCTTGGAGCAGCCGTGAGTCTTTAGGGCAGCCTCTGTCCTGGAGACAGAAGTGCCTGGAAGGCGACTGTGAGCATTTTAAGGTCTTCATCAATAGCAGCCCAGTAGCACCAGATGGAGAGACTGTGAAATGAAACTCGGGATCTAAATTGTGTCCTATATGGCTGCTCCAGTCCTGGGTGCGCTGGACAGTTTGCATCCGTGTCACCATCATGGCTTGGGGGTGCTGGCGAGGGTGATGATCACCTGAGATGGTTAGTGTCTCCAGGTGTGGTCCAAGCAGGAGTTTCCTTTCCTCCCTACATAGTCTTACAAAGTCCTCCTCAGCTCTGTACTTGAGCACTTACCAATATGCATTAGATGCTGAGGCTTCTATCTGGTGCACATGATCTGGCCTTGCTCTTGTTCAGCTCCCCAGACAGTGTCTTGTCTCCTTATCTAACAGCTAAATAACTCTGTCATTCCTGCTTTGTGGAATGGCAGCTCTCCTGAAACTCTAGACTAAAAAGGAGCAGTAATTTTGCTTGGAGGCTGCAGCAATTGCAGCCTGTGCTCAGCATTGAAGGTCTCCTCGCAGCAATACCTATAAAATGTGGTCATTATGCACCTTAATAAGAAAAGTTTAAAATTTCATGGTTGAAATGAATTTGGATCCTAATAAAAGTCCAGATAAAATGGAAAGAGCCAAGAGGCTGGAGAGTTTTACAGCTCTAATGTTCTGTCCCATTTCCCAAAATATATTTGTTCAAGTAATGCAAACTGTCGTTACAATTAACTTGTCCTTTCATTTCTCTCTCCGAATTCCCTCTAAGCTAAACACACAATTTCCTTCTATAAATCTGCGTGACAAGTAGAGCAGTAAAATCTCTTTCTCCCCCTCCCCCCCCATCATTTATATGCATATTGCATGGATTGAGTTACCAAGCGCTTTTCCTAAGCTAATTTATATGGGTGCACAAATCCACACCCAGACACCCCTACAAATCCTGTGGGAGAAGTCCAGTTTGAACAGCTGGTTGAGATCAGTCTTATTCATTTTCTCAAAGGCAGGAAATCTTAAAAGTCAAGCACTGAATTATCTGTTAAGGGCTTTGCTGCTTGCTCCGAGGAGTGGGCCATGCAGGACTGTCCTGCTTCCTGGGTTCCCTGCAAAGGGAGGGCTGGGGGATGCCTTTCATGACATGCCAGTGGTATAGCCCCCATCTCTCCGGCTCTGGCAGGATGAGCTGGGAGGTGGTGGGACACCTGGAGGCTGTGCAAGTCTCCTTGTATTGGTGTGGAGAAGCCTCTGCCTGGTGTTTCCTTGCCCTGGGCTGCCACAGGCATGTGGTTCCCCCATGAAAGTGGCTAAGGACCAGCTGATGACACCCATGGCCAGAACTGAACCCAAACCTCTAGCGAAAACAGCTGTATCACTGCACCACACCACCCCACAGCTGGTGGGGATGCTACCACTTCTGGCAGAGGATAGCTTTTTCTTGCCCAAATCAAGGAGTGCCACATGGTGAAGTGTGATGCTCAGGCACTAAGTGTCTTGGGACAGGGGCGTACTCCAATCCTCACCTCTGCAGTGAGTTCTGACTGAGCAAGAGCTGGACACTAAGAGCAGCACCGTGCCTCCTGCTTATGCACAATGTCCCTCTCAACCCTTTGCGCTTCATCTCAAATGGTAATTCCTCTTGACCAGGAAAGTAATGACCCTGATACATTATTTCAAATGACCCCGCTGCATTATTTCAAATGTCATTTTTAGCAAAAGAATTAATCAGCTTAGTGTGAGACTGGATTACATTTTAATTTTAATAGTGCTAAAGTCTTGCTGGTTTTTAAATACATTTTTCTGATCTTCAAATTTCAGCAGGGCAGTATCTCACTTCGCGAGACTGTACCTTGCTGTAATCTCTCCATTGTTGAAATTTGACAGACAATAGCCACTCTTCAGTGGTCTGGATATCAGCCTCACTCGTGCACATTTACTTTAGTCCTATTGTCTGCATTAGGGATAATAGCTGAGATTGGGCAGCTGGCACCTCAGAGCCCTTTTATCTTCCATTGCTACATGTGGAGACAATCTTTTCAAAGGCACAAAGGAGGAATTATATGACAAGTTCTCATTTATAGTGAAATGGAGATTGAAATATATACCTGCCATTTGGGCTCTTGAGAATGTGCCCCTAAGTGTAATTATTAACATTTCTTCAGTTGTGGGCTGCAGTTTCCACAAAAGGTTTCTGAAGCTTATACCTGTTATTAACAGCTCCGTTTTCCCAAGGAGCCTTGCATACTTAAAAGTATTTGTATGCTTCCACTACATTTCTTCCACCTTTTGAGATGCTTTCTCTTTCAAATCTATCACAAATGAGGTGTTTATTCAAATCATTTATCCCTGGGCATTAGCTCGTATGTAACAGGTCTCCAAAGAGAATTAAAACACCATTTTAGAGTTCACACCATGAAATGGAGTCTTCTCCACCCTTTCTGTCTGTTATTTTATTACCAGGTTTGATTACAGCCATCAGCACAGTGGATTGTACCCACAGTACAAGTTCAGCATCAGCCTTTCTTGCAAACTTTTCAACACTTCCTTTTCAGAAGGAAAACGAGTGCGAGAGAACCTGTAATTTTTGCCAGTACCTCCTTTCTTGGCTTTTGGCTAGCAATAAGAGCCTTCTTTTTCTTACTTCAACATAGTAAGTGTTCTGGGCACAATAAATAGTAATTTATGTACAATACATTACAATTTCATATATATACAGTATTAAATATAGGTATATTTCCCAGTGTCTTCCTTGGTTATATGCTACCTGCATATATATTATACATGTATGTATATATCTCTATATAGAGTTGCTTTCTTTCAAAGACATGATTTGGTTAGAAACAGAGGTACAATGGAGCCAGACGCAGAATGAGTAGGGCTGACATTTTCTCTCTTTATAATTGGACCAGGTCATTCAGAGAAGGAGCATCCATCAGTGAGCTTTACCCAAACCCCTTGTGCACTTCTGAAAATGCTGTCCTTCGGTAGGTTACTTGTTCAGATGCTTCAAGCTTCACAGAATTGGGCTGCATCCATCAAAAAGTGCTCAGAGCCTAACTTCAGGCACCCTTTCTCAAAACATTGGTTGAATCTTGCTACTAGAAGCTAGGCAGTGCTCATGGAGTCTCCTGGAATCCAGGGAAGATGAAAGGGGAAATACATTCTCACCACAATACTTCACATATTTGTCCTAGCTTCATGCTTAGGCACTCTTCTTTTAATAATCAGAAAACCACAATTCATATGCTGCCTGAAGGAGATGCCTTGGGTTTATTTGTATCTATACTTTTCATCTATTGTTTTAATGAATAATAAGTGTGAGTGCTGCCTAAGAGAGAGAATACTCTTTTCTCTTTAATGAAAATATACTCTCCTTGATGGTTTTATAGGCTGTATTTTTGTGTCTGGTAGAAACAGACATCAATCTCTGTCAGTTATGCACACATGCATATAAAGTAACAGTAAGGTAGCCTCTCCAAAAGATGTTTATTAGGTAGCATTTAAACAACAGGCAGCACTAGTAAAGAGATGATAGGATGTACAGGACTGCCTTTATCACCACATAACTTCTAAGGGAACAGGAGATGCAAAAAAAATGAACTGCAAAGTAAACACTAGGATATCTCTTTTTTGTATGCCAGGATGCATTATTATTTGACAGTGCTCACTTGTTGGCTGTTGGGCTACATTTATCTCTAGTTTAATTATGATGTGGGAGAGATACATACTTTCTTCCAGACAGACTGATTCAGAGGACACACTGAAGAATTTATTGGTAACTACTAGAAAAACCTTTGAATTCCCATGGGTGTTCTGCTCAGAAATCATGACTGTGCCACACACATGCTAGTTAAGCAAGTTAAGCCCCTCGGCACCTCATGAGGTAGGTAAACATCATTGCTCCCCACTTTCCAGGTGGCAGAGAAGAGGCACTGAGAAGTTAAATGGCACATGCCATGGGTAATGCAGAAACACTGGCAAAACTGGGGTGTAGGAACCCAATTTCTCATTCCCCACACCAGTGACTTCACGGTACAGTTCTGCTGCCTTCCCCCAGCAAAGGTCCCTTCCCTGCCACATGCTGCTGCAGCATTGGTTCATTTTACACTGCTAATGCTGAAGAACATACACTGGTTATGCTCAGGCTTTCAAAAGGGAAGTGCTCTATTTCTTTAATATCCTTTTGTGTCTTTACTGTAGTGATCTCCACCTCTTGATGTGAGAAGTATCCAGGTTTCAGGTCCAAGAAGAATGATGTGCGGTAAATGGACTGACCTTGTTGATGGCTCAAAAGGACAGAAGTGCAGTCTGGGATACAGGGCAATGCTTCCTTTCAGATGCTGTTCTTCCATGGCTCCTCTTCTTGCCAGCATATACAGATCTATATTTTCTTACTTTTATAACCAGACAGACCTCCATTCATGTCAGTTATTATCATGGCCAGTTAAAGGCCAGCTGTTTATTTCAGGTTCTCTCATCAATTTTGTTTCCAGTACATCAGTGCAACCACCAGTGTGACTTAGGCAGCAATATTTGAGGCACAAGGGAAAACCTGGTTATTGGTGACATCCCGGAGCTGACGCCCTTTATCATCTTCTACATCCATTGAGATACAGGACATAAGAATTACTGCTATGGTAAGCAGAAAACTCCACATGCCAATAGTCATGGGTTTATTAGTATTTTCATTTGCTTTTCCTCTATTCATGTGGTTTATCTTAATCTTCATGGCCCAATCCCAGTCAAATGTACAACTTAATCTTATCATTGAGTCAGCTTCTAATCTCAGTCCTTGGTCTTCGGGATCTGCCCACCCTCCTAAGTTCCAGCTTGATAATCAAATATTTTGGTTAACATGATCTCTATCACAGCCAAAATGTCATGGTGTTTTCTAAAAACAAGGAGCAGACAGACCTGGACATCATTCTCTTGTTGCTATCATGTTTCTACATTTGGGTTTTGCTGTCAGTGTTGTCAGCAAAGGAAAGGGAGATATGACAGGATGAAAAATGGAACGCCAAGCACAGAAGATTTTTACAATGCTCTCCAGCAGCTTCAAAGGGCTTACATCGACATTGGACCTCACAGTATTTTTATGGCCATTTAATCTCTGACATGCCTGTGTTTCTGCAGAGAGAGGTTCTGTCAGACATCTCTTTCTTGATCCAAAATACCCGAACAGAAGGACAGTGTGTTGATTTGGAAAGGCATATTGGGATATACATCTTCTTTATGGGCTGCATTTTCCTCACAAGGATGTGGAAAACTCTTGAAAGCCACCAGTGCTGCCCTCAAAACTGTTTTCAGCTACTGGAGAGAGAAAATCATGGTCCCAGAGGTACTGCCCATTCACCTTGTGCTGACTGTACATGTTACACACCAGCTTCCTGTCTCATTTTAGAGGGCAGATGCTACATATCACATGCCGTGCTCAAGTTATATAGAGAACACCTGTGTAAACCTCCCTGTTTTCCTTACCCATGTACCCTAGGAGCTGTCTTCTGTGAGTCTGCAGCCTTCTTTGCTCTGCATCATCATCACTCCTTCTAATCCAGAAAAAACATGACCACCAACTCAAACATACCACCTGCACTGTGTAACCAACCCAGCTGATCCTGGCTAGTAGACTGTCTTTAATGGTATTGATTGAGATCCTACCTGAAGAAAGCAGAGTTTGGTCCCTGAAAGGAGGTCTTCCTTAAAAAACAATGCCAAAGAAAAATAAAAAAGCAGAGATTTGAAAAGGAAAGGCCACATTTAGGTTCCTTATAGGAGATTCACTGTCCAAACCTTCCCTTGCAAGTTGCATTTGTCTAACCTGTGACAGCCCATGTGAGCACTGTCTCTGGTTATTCATTGTACAGCAGGCACCACCAGTGTGGCCGTCCCCAAAAGAACATAGAGCACCTTTGGGGTGAATGGTGAGCACATATTTTCAAGTATGAGAAATTACACTTGTCATAAAGCGAACAGGAGCTGGGGTGTGGGTTGGAAAGCAACCAGCACAACAGGTTCCTCCATGATGTCTGTGCATGGAGTTGCCTGCTGGAGGATGTTCCCTCCCCTTTACCCTCCAAAGAAGCAATAAAATAATCAGTTTTCTGGCTTTTCATCCAGATTAGGCTGAAAAAGAACTAACAAAAGCGAGTTCTGTAAATGCCTTCTGCTTCACTCACTGCAGTGCCAGCATGCTTAGCTAAAGACAGACCAATATATCAAATTGAAAAATATATAGGTGCCTGGAAATATTAATCTTGAGTATTTATCAATGGCATGAGTGTTCTGGATGATGCGCAAGCCCACATGGCCCTTCAGGCCTCTCTTCCTTGATGAATTAGATTCATTGCTCATAGTTAAGTGCACAACCATCTTTTCTTGTTTTTCTTCCTCTGGGACCATCTGGTTTCTTGTATATCCTGCCAGGCTGTTGGCATCAGATTCACTGTAGTTTCCATCCAGCATCATAGTTTTTGCATGAGATATTCCACATGTACATGGAAACTAGGAACATAAACAAGAAATATAGCTGATCTTTAGAAGAACACTTTAGCAACAGAAATGATGTCTTTTTATTAACAGACAGCTTGTAAACAGTTGAGCTTGAAATTTTAGTTGAGTTACTCCCAGTTTCTCTTTAAACATAAAAGTCACTCAGGTTTTTTTGCTTGTGTTCTGAAAGGAATAGACATGGCTTATCTACGCTGCTTGGACAAGCAGCTTCACAACACATTAGAAAATGCTTTAGCAGACATAAAAATTAGCCAGATTTTTTTAGCTCACTCTCTTCAGCCTTGCTGGCTTGAGATTCCTTATTTTGCAGTCTTTGTGCCTATAAACACTCAAGGACAAAATGCACATTTATCCATGGAAATGGCTTATCTAGTACACGTTACGGTGGATAAAGGGACAAGTTCTAGTTTTGCAGGTAAGTGTTTTCTTTGTGAGTCTGATTTTAAAGCAAGAAAAGGACCAAATTAAAAGCCTAATGTAAGATCCCGGTCCTGTTTGAAGCTAATGTCAAAACTTGCACTGACTTTAGCTGCACCAGCACGCATTCTAAAAATCTAAAAACCCCCAATGAATGTAGGTAGAATTTTGAACAGCAAATTCCGTCTTCTACTGATTAAAATCTGCAGGTTTTCCATCCAAGCAATATGGGTTATGTGTTTGTATTAAATGCAAATGGACTCCAAAACCTCCTTCCTGATAGGAGTTCCTGACTCTTGATCCCCTAGAGGCTGCTTTCCTTACCAAAAAAATACTCTGCCCTCAATTCTCTTCTTCACCAACTTTGATGTGTGGGTTTTCCAAGGGCTTGTTTCTAAGTTCAGTTAAACTAATTAAGTATGTATACACAGAAAGGTATACATCCTGGATATACAGATATAAAAAAGTATATACGCCTGAATACATCATTTTTGGGATGGCACTGCAAAACTCTGTACCCAAGGTTTTTTCTTCAAATTATTTAACCACCAGATGACATAGTTTACTGAAAACCTGGAAATCAACTTAATAATTGGTTTCTGTGCTCTAGTCGTGACAAAATGATTTGGTATCAGCAGATTGTGTGCAGAAAAACATGACAAGTTTGCAGCCCATTTGCTCTACTTGTCAGACCCACCACTCCAGGAATTTCTTGGAGCAGTCCGTGGGTACAGCTGAACATCTGTTGGGTTCTAAGACATATTTTATACTAAGCAGGTGTACCTCAAATAATACCAAAGCAGAACCACAATAACAACACAGGGAAGAATTACACCAGGCTCTTTATCATCAAATGATGACAATGGTGACAGGTCCAGGAGATGGTAGGTGGGTGGGTGGAAGGGAAAGCTGTTCACAACAATAGGCTCATTGCTGTAGGACCCAACAGAGAAAGAAATCCTGAAGATTTCCTCTTAACCCTCAGGTCAAATTACTGTTCCTGCGGCTTCATGTATGTGTGGTAACAGTCACCCTTATGGACAAGGGAGCCTAACATACTGGAAACCCACCTCCACAGAGTCTTAAATCACCCCCATCTTCACATAGGTGCATAGAATCATAGAATAGTTAGGGTTGGAAGGAACCTTAAGATCATCTAGTTCCAACCCCCCTGCCATAAGCAGGGACACCTCACACTAAACCATGTCACCCAATGCTTCATCCAACCTGGCCTTGAACACTGCCAGGGATGCGTGCAGAAGTATGCTACATAATTTCATCCTGCAGCAATTTTAGTCTATGTCTACACTAATAAACTAAGCACTGCCAAAGAGCCTCCCTGGGCATGGGAACTCAGCTGACGATCCTATCAGAGTGTCAGAATAGTCTCTGACCTGAATGTCCACGAACCAAAAGGTTCCCATGTACAACCTGGAATAAGCACAGACCACAGGCTATTTGCCACAGACAATTCACAGCAACCTGTCTGATACTCAGGGAAAGAAGGGTTAGTTTTAGATACTAAGGTTTTAATTTAGATACTCCTTGGCCCCAGGCACATGTAATTTCTTAATGTAGACATACATAGAGCTTTTATCTGAGCAGCCTAACATATTCATATTAAGATTTTGGGGGTCTTTGATAGGGGAGCAGTATTGCCTGATAAGATCTACATTTACAGTGAGATATGTCTCTTGTTTCTTCAAAAGCACTCACCTACATTTTGCTTCAGTCCTTTCAAATAATGTTGCTTATTATCTCTGTTCCCACTACCACCACTGAGGATTAATATTGTCACATGCTGAAGACTGGATAGAATACTGTACCTTGCGTAGTAAAAAGGCATTTGCTGAATACAGAATTCAGTGCCCAAGACTCAATAAAGGGCAGATTTGTGATATAAATAATATCGCTGGATATGGGAAAATGTTCCTGAAAACTCTGCAGAAAAGTAGCACACTCTCTCAGTTCATCCCTCCAATACACTTAAACATGAAGGAGAGGGAGGGTGGCCTATAAGAAAAATACAGGTTTATTCTAGGCAAGTCAAACTCGGACAGGAAGTTTTCTGCTATTTCCTGTGTACTGTAAAAACACCACCTTCTTTGGACATGGGAAGTCTGAGCAGGGCTGGCTAAAAGGCCAGAGACCACTGCTCATGTGAAGCAAGTAAGACACACTCGCTTCAACTGCTTGCATAGAGTATTTCCACCTTGTGCTGCAGAGAACTGCTGGGCTCTGGATGAGGACTAGAATGGGGGGAATAGATAATCAAGCTACCCAGGACCTGTTTAAGTAGCCTTCCAGAACCACAGTTGTTGAGAAGACCTTGGAGAGGCCTTAAATTTATCCCAATCACTTTTTAAAGTGTATCTAACTAAATTTTTGCTGAGATGTCAGCTAGGAAAGGTACTGGGCTGACAGGTTGTCTATCCTGTACTCCACCAAAGTCATAGGAAGAAGTGCAAGGGGAAGAGGAATTGCAAAGCCAACAGAGTAGTCCAGAGGGGGAAATGTCAAATCATATTAAAGTGGATGTCTGCACTGGCATTTGTGAAAGGCTGATACCAGGAGTCAAAAGCAGTAGGTGACTAATGTTACCTTTGAACTAACGTGAGGTGTTCCTAACTTTAAGAAAGAAGCTGTAAAACATGGTGATGTTCTGGGTCTGTGGGGACATAAAAATTTGCTCCCAAGCCCTAATGTTAATATTCAGAAAGTGATGGTGTTTAATTGCAATTAAGTGGGGCTTAAAGATCTGTAGGATAATTCAGGCTGGAAAGGACCTCAGGAGGTCTCAAGTCCTGCTTACAGCAGAGCTAGGTTGCTCAGGGCTGCTTGTCAGGTCTTGAGAAACTCCAAGAATGCAGGATGAGACCAACCATAGCACATTAAAAAGTACAAGTGTAAACTCTGCTGAGTGTTGCTTGTGTTTAGTAGTGGGGAGCAACTCCGCTATTACATCCACTGGATTCAGTTACCAGACTAGAGCTGAACACAGAGGGAGGAAGTTAATTTGCTCTAGCTTAAAAATACAGGAATTGTGGCAGCTGCAGTGAAGTATCACATTTGATACTTTCCTCGGTTGTCATCCCCACACAGTTCCACATTGCAGTCTTCCCAGTTCAGATCACACTCTTCTTTCCTCTGAAGTTTCTATGAAGACCTATGAGACCACCTCCTTTTTTTTGATGCTAGCAGTTCAGTTTGAGGTGAAGTGGCCTAAGACCCAATTACATACACACTGATGTCAGTGTTTCCCGTTTGCAGATACAAATATAAAGACCAGGACAACTGTAAGAAAAAAAAAGTATGAACAAAAACTCTTCTCACCTTGTCCCGCAGTTTCCTCTCCTTCCGCTCCTGCACTGTAGTCAGGTAATTCACAGCCGCGTATTCCAGCACCGAGAGGAAGACAAACACAAAACTGACCCACAGGTAGATGTCCACTGCTTTGATGTAGGAAACACGAGGCATGGAGGCATTCACCCCAGTGATGATCGTGGACATGGTCAGCACAGTGGTTATCCCTGGGAAGAACCAAGAGAAATCAGTGCTATGGANACCCACAGGTTCCACTGCTTTGATGTAGGAAACACGAGGCATGGAGGCATTCACCCCAGTGATGATCGTGGACATGGTCAGCACAGTGGTTATCCCTGGGAAGAACCAAGAGAAATCAGTGCTATGGACTGCTACAGCCCATAAGGCTTTTGTCTCAAGAAAAATAGACGCTGTAAGAGATGTTAGATATAAAACAAATTTGTTCTGCCAATGCAGAACTGTTTCACTGCTTTCTCTTCTGTGTGCAATGATTTGGTTTAGTTTTGAGGAGCAACAGAGCAGCCATAATTTTGCTAGGAACTACGTTTAACTCCCTCCCTAACATCTTGGTTTTTAGCACAGTGTTGTCACGGTTTAAACCCAGCCACGCAGCTCATTCACTCACACAACTCCCCCCTTTCTTGCCCTCCCCCTGCTCCTGGAGGGATGGGGAGGAGAATCAAAAGAATGCAACTTCCACAGGTTGAGATAAGAACAGTTTAGTAACTAAGGTACAACACAAATCACTACTGCTACCATCAGTAATAATAAGGATAAAGGAAATAACAAGGGAAGAGAACACATCACCTCACCAACCACTGACAGATAACTCACCCACCCTGCCTGACCAAGCACTGACCAATACCACCTCCAACCGTGCAGTGCCCTAGCCCTTCTGGGTAACTCCCAGTTACATCCTGGGCATGACATGCTATGGTATGGAATACCTCTTTGGTCAGTTTGGGTCAGGTGTCCTGTCCCTGCTTCCTCCCGGCCTCCCCTCCTCCCTGGCAGAGCGTGAGACTCACGAAGTCATTGGTCAGAGTAAACATTGGTGTTATCAGATCTGTTCCCAGGCTGAGTCAAAACACAGTGTTGCACCAGCTGCTAAGAAGGAGAAAAATGGACTGCTACTGCTAAACCCAGGACAGTGCTTAGGGTCAGGTCTGCTAAGACCAGTGGTGAGGACTCCTGTTTCCTATCTGTACCAACCTGTGCTACAGGCACTTCTAGAAAGCAACCTAGTGTTGTTTTGTGGTCACAGCTAAAAAGGATTTGATCTAAATCTCTGATCTTAAAAGGGAAGTGCAATAATGATAAAATGTTTTGCATGAAATCATGGAAAAGCAAAGCATTATGGTTTTACCTCTAGGAATATTTGTCTACAGTTCAAGCTGTGGGAATCAAAGTTTTGAACAACAACTATGGGATTATGTATCTAAATGAGCCTTGGGTGGCACGGTTTAGTGTGAGGTGTCCCTGCCCATGGCAGAGGGGTTGGAACTAGATGATCTTAAGGTCCTTTCTAACCCTAACTATTCTATGATTCTATGTGTCCATGTGTATGTGTTTATTGACATATGTATTTATGCTTATGTACATGTATTTATGCTTATATACATATATATGTACATGTATTTGTGCTTATATATATATTTATGTGTGTGAAGATGAATATACATACACATGTGTATGTGTATATACATTTAGACAAATAAAGTCCTGCAAAATAGTATATACTTTGGATTGTTATGGAGCAAAAATATTTACAAGTTCCAAAAGAAACTTAAATAGAGAAAACAGAGCCGAAAAGCAACCATAACAGCTTCAGCCACTTCAGAACTGAGCACTGTAAACACTGATACTGTTGTTCCTCTTGCATCAGGATCTAAGTTATTGATTTTTACTAATATCCACTGAACACATTCCTCTCAGTGAAGCAGACTCCCGACTGCCTCTTCTCATGCATTTTCTGCAGTGCATAGCTCCCTAAGAGAGACAAAATTGTGGGCTAAAATACTGTTTGTGCACTTTGAGTATTGGAAGCCTTACATACTAACTTTCAGAGATCTTTCCTATTACATTTTTGCCTTTCCCTAACCTATGCATGCAGTGACAAACAAACCAGCTCTTTTTATGATCAGCTGAAAGAGATTCCTCCAATCCTGATGTAAGCAAAGCTCCTCCTGATGGGCTTTATTTGTCTAGATATATCCAGAGGGGCAGATTGGTGCTATATTATATTAACCATCAGATAATACAAATGTATGCTTGCCCAACATCTTTAACCATCAAAATGAACAGTTTCCCTTCCTGCCAAAGCTGCCACATTCAAAGACTTTCACACAGTCATGTCTTGTTGCAGCTGTTCTCACCCAAAGAGACTCTGGCGGGAACTGCTCGTCGGTCGATCCAGAAGGACACCCAGGACAACATCACCATGAGCGTGGCGGGGAAGTAGGTTTGGAGCAAGAAGAAGAAGATGTGTCGGCGTAAAGTGAAGTTTATATAGAGGCGATTGTACCACCCTTTGAGACAATAGAAAAGCCAGAATCAGTGAGAACAGCCTGGCTGGTAGGCACATAGAGGAAAGATCTTTTTATTGATCTGTTATTTCTAAAGGGTAGCAAAAAGAGAAACTGATCTTTCAAAACACATACTGTACAGGCCATAAAGACTACATTTCAGTGACATGCAGTTCCAAGAGCTCTCTAAGAAATAGTTAATACAGCATTAGGCTTAGCAATAGCATTAAACAGAAAATTCCAATACCTGTGCTACTGTAGAAAGCCAGTCTTGATGTAGTGTGGAATTTTTGTATCAAAAACTGAGACAAAGAAATCTTTTCATCAGTTTTCAGAGATTCATTCCCATTTTTCCAATACAGCATCAGATCTTCATCAGTGTAAGCATCTTAGGGAAAGAAGAAACATGATGTGATGTGACTTTAGCTTGGAGGGGGGTGGAATCTACTAGATTCAGTCCAAAGTAACAAACATGGAGAATGGATTCAGAGCAGCCCTGAGGAAAAAGCCTTGCATGTGTTGGTTGACAAAAAGCTCAACATGATCAGCAGTGTGCACTTGCAGCCTAGAAATCCAACCACATGCTGGGCTGCATTTGATTTACTGAGGTGAGTAACTCCAGAGAGGATGCCTTCAACGAATGGCAGGGGAGCTGGAATTAGATGATCTTCAGGTCCCTTCCAACCCTAACTATTCTATGATTCTATGAAAAGATGTGTGATCAGCAGGTTAACAGAGGCAATTCTCCCCCTCTGCTCTGCCCTTGTGTTCAGATCTGGGGCCCTCAAAATAAGAAGGACATGGACCAGTTGGAGTGAGTCCAGAGGAAGGTCATAAAGATGGTCAGAGAGCTGGAGCACTGCTCCTATGGAGATAGGCTGAGAGAGTTGGCCTTGTTCAGACTGGGGAGGAGCAGGCTCCCGGGAGACTTAAGAGCAGCTTCCAGTACCTAAAGGGGCCTACAAGAAAGCTGGAGAGGGACTTTTAAAAGGACATGTAGTGACAGGACAAAGGGGAATGGCTTTAAACTGAAAGAGAGCAAGTTTACATTAGATATTAGGAAGAAATTCTTCCCTGTGAGCATGGTGAGTCCCTGGCACAGGTTGCTCAGAGAAGCTGTGGCTGCCCCATCCCTGGCAGTGTTCAAGGCCAGGTTGGATGTGGCTTTGAGCAACCTGGTCTAGTGGAAGGTGTCCCTGCCTGTGGCAGGGGGTTGGAACTGAATGAGCTTTAAGGTCCCTTCCAACCCAAGCCATTCTGTGATTCTGTGCAGAATGAAAGGACAAGAGGGTTGTTTGTAGAGGAAAATTTCAGTGAAATGGCTGGGAGGACCTCAAAACAACCTAATGTTGGTCTTGGCACATCCTGGAGGACGTTCACAGAACAGCTACAAAAATCTTACCACTTACATCACTTTCTCCACAGAACAATTCCCTGCCAAAGAGGCTGAGCCCAAGTCACAGTGTTTGCAGTAGCAGAATTATACCATACATAAAGCACATTGGTGATGAAGTTCAGAGGAAAAGCAATGATCATTACAATCAACTGTGACGCTTGTCTCACTTTTAAACATAAGTTGAACATTTCTGTTGGTGGGGTTTGAGGTTTTCTTTTTAAAGTGCCATCTACTAAAATTAATGAAGTATGATCTCCTTGCAAACTCACCTGTCTTGCAGCATATAGGCTAGATAAACAACACAGCAAGTCAATAGGAAGACTGTTAATAACCCTCATGAACTATTTTTTCACGCTATAAAATAGACTGTATTCTGAAATGCGTTGTCTGTGTTTGTGCAGCCACCCATGGAGCACATTTAGCTAGAAACACAGGTACCACGTACAGCTTTCCAGCTCCAGAGAGCACGTCTGAGAGTCCAAGGGGAAGCGGCTGAAGTCCATGTTGCACATTGCTGTCACTGTGATCCTGGAAGTTGAAAATGAGAAAAGTTGGTTTCCATGAGGAGCAAGAAGAGAGAATGTTATCATAAAAAATATCATTCTTCAGCTTTAAAGCCAGTAATTATATATAATATTAGCATAAAGCCCCCAGGAAAATGCCCACCGATTCTCCAAGACCAAGCAAGATGTATTATACAAAGAAACTCCAAAGGAAGCTGTAATTTCAATGTCTATCAAGGAACTAAAGCACTATCTCAGATATTAAAGTAATACTAATGTCAGTACAGATACTTCCATTGTGTTTTATATCCAGCTATTTCCTTACAAGGCAACAACATAAAATAACATCACCATTTTACATTCAAATCTTCTTTTATGACCACTTTGATTAAAGTTTCCTGATTTCCACCATTGCTCAGTTCCCTCCATAGTCACCTCAACAATGACGCAAGCCTGAGGAACACAACCACCCGCATTGCAAGCCACAAAATTCCTCCAGTACGTACATTATTAAGGCAAAAGCAGTTTCTTTCAGTCCTTGAGCAAATTCTTTTCATCCGGGGGTTGTATTCCTAGGGCAAGGGGTTACAATGGGTGCAGGTGCCTTTCAAAAGGTGAGATTTCTTTTTGCCTCTGTTAAATTCATGTCTCAGCTAAAGAGCTGCAGCATTATTTGCTCCAGTTTGTAAATCAGTACAGTTGTGCACAACATTACATAAGTTTTCCGGGGTTCATTGAACTTGCTCTTGTGGACAGATTTGCAGTGGAGCTCCTGATTTAGTAGAGGCAAATCAGCTGTGAGTCATCATTTCAGAGCCCGACATGTGTTGGCTCTGACCATTTTTTAGATTCACTGCAGACATTGATAAAGAAGTTTTCTTTTTTGAACCTTTTTCTGTTCCAGGAATTGTGATCCAAACCCTACTCTGACCCCGCACACTCATCTGCCCCCAAATGCACAAGCTGTTCATTTTGACTATAAAACCAAAGCAAAAATCTGCCAGATGAATAAATCTTAAAGAAGCTTTTTGGGAATATGCTCCAGAAAGAATTCTGGAGCAATGATCTCTCCCAGGTGTGTAGTGCTTCAGCATCATATGACTCAGCCTCATTACAATGTGCTATTTTCTTTCCTTGGGGTCACCTAAACTCTGGCATAAGCTGTGGGCATTAACAATTTGTTGGTCAAGGACAGCACAGAAACGCAACTCATCAACAAGATATCCCTCAGTTAAAGTACAGCTTCAGATGGCCTTGAAGCCCGAGGCACAAATGAGGAATGAAATGTCCCTCAGCCCAATGAAGAGATCTCAAGACACCTGAGGGCATTTTCAGAACCACTGAATACCCATGCTTGGTCAGCTGGATCATGCTCTGAACGTCCTAAACACCATCAGGCCCAAATACCATGCAGATTCTCATTCTCCTTGGATTTGATGTATCAAATTATCCACCTAACGCTTGCACAGTCAGCTGTGGTTTACTTATGTCTTTGAAACTGGAAACTGGCCCACTTCTGGGGTTATATATACACACACACACTTTATTCATCACAGGTATATTGCTAGTGGTGATTTTGTGGTAGTTTACTTGCTAGTGGTGATTTTTGTGGGATTTTTGGTAATCTGTGATAAGGTAGAGAAGTTCAGGGGATTAAACCTTCATGTCCTTGTGTATTACAGAGTCCTGCAAGCCCACAGTCATGAGCTGTATACACCCGCAGACCAGGTAACCCTTCAGGTCATGACAGATGTGCCTCAGGATTCTTCCAGAACACAGATCTGCTAGAAAAGCAGGGAGTGTAGGATGTCTTTAACAGTCATTTCAGTTTCAGTCAATGTAAACTTTTACATCAACATGCAAACGCCAAAAAATAAAGAGGAAGAAAAAGGAAAAAAAGTGTTTCTAAACAGGAAGCAAAATAGGATAATTATAGAGGTCACCATCTGGTATATCATCAGCTTCCAGTTTAATCACACACTGACCCCGGGGACAAACATTCCTGCTCGACTAAGCTCTCCTCTGACTGCAAACAGCTGGGAGGAATGCTTTCCCTGGGAGGAGATTATCCTGTAACTGTCCACAGCATGGTTTCTCGCAGCTTCCCATGGAGCATTTTGCACTGGACATGCTGGAAACAGGGCTCTGCATCAGCAGTGGGAGTAGCAGGGCTGGCAGTAGCAGTCCTGCTGATCACCAAAGCCATGCTGGAGCAGACCTGACAATGAAGCCCCAGGGGATGCTCAGGAGCAGCAGGGCTGCACCATTACCTCATGCTGTAGAGGACATGACCGTCAGGGAACACACGCAGCATGATGTTGTCCGTGGTGGTATCGTGAATGAAGGACCTTTTGGAATGCACAAAGAAGACATCAGGGACCCAGATCTTCTTCACCAGCCTGCCATCGAAGGTCATGCTCTTGTTAGTGGTGCTGGGAAATGAGAGACGCTCATCCTTCCAGTAGTGCCTTAAGTACAGAGTCATAGTGAAATCCTTCACAAGAAAGGAAGAGAACCAAAGGGAGGTCTGTCAGTGTTGCTCTTTCCATCTAGGAAACACCAGAAAGAAAACTCATTCCTACCAGGTAGATGAAATCCCTCCCCTCTAAACTTCTGTTTATTTCCTGGTCTTTGTGGATAGATTTTCCTGACAAAATAATTTCAGCTAAAACAAAACATAAATAACCAATCAGTGTATTACAGTGCCCACTAATGTTCAGTCCCAAAAGGAATATAAATAAGCCTCAAGAGAAGCAGTCCCCTGCAGAAACAATTCTTCAGTCCCAGCAAAATTATCTTGAAGGACTATGACATCAATAGCATGTTCAAAATTAGCTTAATGGTCAGGCTAAACAGTATGCAATTTACCCCTAAAGGAACTGAATTGTTGCAAAGAGCAACTAAATGAGGGAACTGTTTTTCCTATGATACAAGTGTATAAATAAATCTCCTTTTTAAGCTCATTGAGGGGGCAGGAGCTCCAGTCACACAAAGGAAAACATCTGTTAGTTGATCCCAACCTGGCAGCTGCTTGCTTTTGGAGCTGGATCTACTCTCTCATGCTGAGAGGTCAAATACACTTGTTTTCTTTATAGTCCCAATTAAGCGAGTGGTTATGGGAGCCACAGCTGCCAAGGCCAGGCAGGCAGCAATCCCACAGGCTGGGATCCCTTCCTAAACACACAACAATTGCTTTCTGAAACCACCACCTGGTTTTGTTCCATCAGTGACAAACTTTCGGTTAAGCTGACTCTCCATTTCAAAGGGCTGCCTGGCAACAGTCTTGTGTTGCCAGTAGGTTTTCATGGATTCGCCAAAGAAGTTTATTGCCATCCCTCAGCTTGCTGCCCTGCAAAGGGCAGAGCAGGCCAGGTGCCTCCCCCTCTGACCATGGCAAAAGAAAAGTAAAATATAATCCTAATAATAAAAGGAAAAAAAAGAGAGAGGGGAATAAAACCCCAGAAAGATGAATGATGCACAGTGCAATTGCTCACCACTCACTGACTGGTACCCGGTACCCAGCCTTACTTGGGCAACAACCAGCCCTGTCTGGGAACTCCCCCCAGTTTCTGTAATGGACATCACGTGCTGTGGTATGGTATACCCCTTTGGCTATTTTGGGTCAGGTGTCCTGTTTCTGCTTCGTCCTGGTTTCCTGTGCCCCTCCTCACTGGCAGAGCATGAGACTGAAAAGTCCTTGATCAGGGTAAGCATTACTGAACAACAGCTAAAACATGGGTGTGCTACCAGCATTGTTCTCAGACTAAAGCCAAAACACAGCACTGCACCAGCTATTAGGAAGAAAATTAACTCTATCACAGCCAAAACCAGGCCAGCCAGGCAACTGAAATGCCTCTCGGCAGCTCCACCATCAGAGCACAGTGGGACAGGAACCGATGTGGCATCAGTCAGACATCTCTTAGGAAGCAAGCTTTATGACAAACTAAGAGAATGGCAATACCTGCTGAAGGCACAGCAAAAGAGCATGAACAGGTGCCCGGGCACTACTTTGCGTGCATCCCCCCACATCCTCTTTTACAATACCTAGGCAGGCAAGCTTCCTTATTTTAATGAAGATGTTCACCACAGTAAAAACCATCATTCTAAAGCTCTTCCTACAGGTTTTCATGTTTTGTGTAGACTAGTCCCTCCCCTTGCTGATAACACCTTGAAACCTGCTGAGAATTAGCAACTTCCTATGTTTCTTCCTCGTTTTTATTGGGACTGTTTAGCCTGGAGAAGAGAAGGCTGCAATGGAGACCTCAAAGCAGCCTTCCAGTATCTGAAAGGGGCCTATAGGGATGCTGGAGACAGACTCTTCCTTAGGGAGTGTAGTGACAGGACAAGGGGTAATGGGTTCAAACTTAAACAGGAGAGGTTTAGATTGGATATAAGGAAGAAATTCTTTCCTGTTAGGGTGGTGAGGCACTGGAATGGGTTGCCCAAGGAAGTTGTGAGTGCTCCATCCCTGGCGGTGTTCAAGGCCAGGTTGGACGAAGCCTTGGGTGACATGGTTTAGTGTGAGGTGTCCCTGCTTATGGCAGGGGGGTTGGAACTAGATGATCTNATCCCGGGCGCAAGGCCAGGTTGGACGAAGCCTTGGGTGACATGGTTTAGTGTGAGGTGTCCCTGCTTATGGCAGGGGGGTTGGAACTAGATGATCTTAAGGTTCTTTCCAACCCTAACTAATCTATAATTCCATGATATTAAATCACAATTGAACGTGGTGCAGATTTCCTGAACAGGATCATTGGTGACTGAAAGACTATTCCCACACACCAAATTCCACTGTGGCAGAGGCAGTTCAGGCACTCACACGCCCTGGTGAGGTTACTCTCAGTGATAAAGAAGAAGCAGCTCCTCCTCATTTATGCTGCCAATTTAATTTCCTAGTGTGCCTCCCAGAACTCTGCACTTTAAACAAATGGACTCAACTGTTCCCTCAGGAAGAAAACTCCTCCAGTAAGCATGGCTTGCATGAACTTCACTATGTACCTTCAAGCCCTCTGAGGCAGCTGTTAATTACTTTTGGTTGTGATAGATCCTTCATAGCATGGATTATTCTCCCAGTTAAGGTCCCTTTTTCTATCATACTTTGATCCTTACCTGAAGATACAGAGAAAAGCCTTTGATCACCTGGTGTTATCGAGTGTTTGGTTCTATCACCCTCTCTGAATTTGCCAAATGCTGCCATGACTTTCACCCAGCCAGTAGTCTGACACCCACAGATTTCAAGTGGGAGAGACTTTTCATGACTAGGAATAATTGAGACTTAAAAGAGGATTACGCACCATGTCAACCTCAGAAATACTGTCCAAGCTTTCAACTTGCACATCCACCCCAACAGGAATTGCAGGGCCTGTAGAAGAACGAGATTTAGATATGTAAATAACTGTTCTTTTATGTAATCTGTTTTAATTAGCACTATGAGGTGGCATGGCAAACATTATTCATTTCTGTCCATGATTCTTCATATAGGGACTGGAGGAAGAGTCAGTGAGTAAACATGTAAGGCCCCTTTGAAACACTGCATTATCTTCCCCTTGGCATTTGCTGCAACACTGACACTCTGCCCAGCTAATCCAGAGCCTAGATGAAATGTTTGCATACGTTTGTAAAAACTGAGCCATCCCACCATAAACCTTAGGCTTTTATGAGCATATTTAGCTCAAGAACAGGGGACTGAGAAGCATAAACTGCAAGCAATGAGCTCTTCCTTGGAGATTTCTCATTTCCTATCAAAAGGCAAGTTACATTAATCTCTGAAGAGCCCACCACCATTCTGATTCCTATGCCTCACTGATATTATTACTTTCACATAGCTTTAAAATCAGCAACTAGAGAATTCACAAAGATTAAATAAGCATAAAATAACTTATAATAAATGCACACTCCTTTACTACTAGAAACCCTGTATCAAAATTTCACTGTAGACTGCTGCTCAGCACCACCAATTCCAACGTAAGTGAAAGTTGCCCCAGCAATGAAACCAAAACATGGCTAACCCAGCACTTCTAGATGGCTTTCAGAGACCATATAGCAGCCCTCAAGTACACAAAGGGGCCTATAGGAAAGCTGATGAGGGACTTTTTACGAAGGCATGTGGTGACAGGACAAAGAGAAATAGCTTTAAACTGACAGAGGGTCGATTTAGATTAGCTATTAGGAAGAAATTCTTCCCTATGAGGGTGCTGAGGCACTGGCACAAATTGCCCCAGAGAAGCTGTGGCTGCCCCATCCCTGGCAGTGTTCAAGGCCAGGTTGGATGTGGCTTGGAGCAACCTGGTCTAGTGGAAGGTGTCCCTGCCTGTGGCAGGAGGGTTGGAGCTGGATGAGCTTTAAGGTCCCTTCCAATCGAAACCATTCTGTGATTCTATGGCTTCTAGATGCTTACAAACACCTATGTATCACATTCAGACACACAGTTCTGCACTTCATGCTTTAAAAAATGGCAGCTCATTCCTGTTGGTATCTTGGTGGTGTCTGTCCAAGCTGAAGGGTGTTTGCAGGAAGACTTACTTGGGAGAATTCCAATTAATCGGCACTTGGGTGTTTCTCAAGAGCCCAGAGACTTTGGTAAGTTTTTTCCACCCCCATCACACGAGCCTGTCTTACTTTCTTCAGTGGCTGATTTATTACAAGGAATCACTGGAGGCCAAAGAAATTCTCACCCTGGTAGTGTTCAGTTTCCCTTCCTCCAGGTATTCCCCAAAACTCACAAAGCTCTACAGTCTGCATCTGCTGACGAAATAACAGGCTGTTACAACCATGTCTAGCAGCAAGGCTGAGAAGTGCTGAAGATTGCTTCTTTCTTACACACAGGGTTCCACAACCCAGGTGTGCTCGTTCAGCAGGTGAGAGCAGTCTTCAGACCACTCCCCAAATTACACAGGGAATGGCTCTGAGCAAAGAGGGAAGCTGCATAGAGGAGCAGACTGAGGTTACTGCGGGACCTGCGGTAAGACTGTTCAGCTTACGGACCCACTGAAAATTAACCCAGCCACAACAAGCAGCAGCAATTGGGCTGTTTACTTCCAAGACAGTGACTTGAATCAGCCCAGGGAAAGACCTGGACAAGTATGTCACCAGAGCCAGAGGAGACAGGCAGCGAGAGGGGTGGCTGGTCAGAGAGCCCTCTCTCTGCCTTTGGTGGCACCAGCTCAGCTCCTGGGATCGTAACTGCCTGTGGCTCCAGGTGCTTTGCCAAATTCCCCATCAAATTCCACTAGGGATGAGCAAACAAAAACTCTTTATTGGCAGGGAGCAAAGGATGAAGAAGGTTCAAATAGGAAAGGGAAAGAACATCTGAGATGGTATCTGACACACTGAATAGGTAGCCTAGATTATATCATTAAATGCAAAAAAGCCCACATCAGCTACCTTTTCCTTATCACAAACAATATTTTATCAATATTAATTCTTTCTTCAGAGAGAAGAAATAGAGAAGGATCAGCTTGAAGAATTACAAGCAGCAAAAGACCTGAATACTGGACCACTGGAGAACTCTCAAAGCTCAGTCTCCTCTCTAGGATGTTCACTGCCGGCTGGGAAGGTAAATGGATCCACATGAAAGCTGTGGAGAAGAGGAAGCAGTGCTGCTTTGCTCAAAGACTGGAGCCCAGCAGAGCTTTTCAGCTCATACTTCAAGGTCTCTGAAAAGTGTCAGGCAAATTCATGTGATTATTCAAATTAAACTTGAGCCCAAGTATTTATAGATCAAGGTCTAGAAAAAAAACCTGTATAACCTTCAACAGAAGCATTTCTTCCAGAAAATACGTCAACATCCATTATCTCCATCACTGTCACATCGATATCCTGCGGAACACACATCCTAATTCAGCAGGACTGATACAACCAGAAAGCAAACCCCACGCTCCTAAAGAACTTCCTAGAAGTCACAGAACTCCACTTGCAGGATGGAAATGAACCCACCAATAAACTACTTCCCTTGCATCTCAGCACAGTGGCAGCTTCTAAGCAAGCTCAAGACACTTGCACAGCCATTAGTAAATTTGACAATACAGAAGCTGGAAATGCAATCCAGGAGGTTTTCCTTCCAAAGGAGGCATTTATATTTGCATGTTGAGAGAGGATTTAAGCGACCTGAAGCACAATCTGGGGCTGACGGGAGTGCTTGTGCTTTCTGTTTTATTGGGCAGTATGCATTAGCCCCACAATTTCTGCATAAGGTTTACCTGTGACACGATGCAGCACCCATCTTGTTGCTGTAAAGGTAGCGCCTGACAAAACTGCATCAGTGAATTCCTGCATGTCAGTGTCCTTGCCTCAATATTTTGAGGCAAGCACAACAAGGCAAAGCTTTATTGCCTTGAGGGAAGGCAATAGTTTGATTTGAAAATAGTTTGAATAATTTTGAATAGTTTGATTTGAAACCTGGGGTATTAAAAACATACTCAGGAGCCAGCCTGTCCAAGTGTCTGTGGCTTTGTATGTCTTTTATCTCTTTGCCTAGTTCATAACCGGTTGTCCTGTGGCAGGAGTACTCCCTCATTACTCTTTCCCCTGCAGTAAGCTGCTCTGTTTTGTGACAAACTTTTCAGTGAAAGCCATTACTCATTCAGCTTAGGTGCTGCATGTAGAAAAGGTGATGTTCAGAATGCTTTTAGGAAAGCCCCACTTTGCATCTGCATTCAGTGGTTGTACAAGGAGAACAGACAGTCCCAGCAGCTCTCCATTTTCGGTGGATTCTGGCACTGACAAGACTTTGTGGCTGGTTTCTCCTTGCAAAAAATCCAGTTTGAATGTCAAACTCTGCCCCAGGCTAAATGGGACATCTGGTCTGGGGCTACCCCCTCCAGGGAACACAGGAGGTTTCCACAAGTCCTGCTCAGGAATGACTGAAGAAGGTGCCCAACGTCAAAGCCTGTCACATCCCAGTGTGTCCCGGCACCTACACCCACCCACTGAGGAGCAGCATGAAAGCTGCAAAGAGTGAATCAGCTCCCAGACAAAAACAGGTACTGGACACAAGCATGGGTTTTATTTTTAACAGGCTTTGGAAGATAGGGAAGAGTGTGTACCATGGAAATGCCTGGAGTCACTTTTCCACTCCAGCTTTGAGACTAAACCTTTGTGACATCTCTATTTTTAATCTTTGGCAGTGATTTCAAAGGCTTATTGTTCCCTCTGAGACAGCCTCTCTGTCCCCTCATCTGTCTTTGAAGGAGTGAGGCAGATGTAGGCCCTGAGATAAAAATATCTACATGGGAAACAAGCAGGTTTTGAGACTTCTTTGCTGCCAGATATTTTGTGTGCACCCGAAGAGTCTTGTAAACGTCCATAAGAGTTCCCATGTCTTCAAGCTGCAAAAGTCTTCAGTGTTTCTGCATGTATGTGTGTGTTTGTGTGTATATTTCTTTTTTTAATGTATACCCATACACATGTATATATATGTTTATGACCTCTTAGGTGTGTGTGGCTTCAAGGCAGCCACCAGTGAGATGGGCTCATTAACTGCACAGCGCTTCTTTCCTCCCCATCTCTCTGACGGCTGGTCATCCAGAGAGAAGCAAGCTTTATCCCAGCCCTTGATGTGAACACTAAGTGAACTGCATATGCCCTGTTCACCACACTTTTCATCTATCCTGACAAAAACGCTGCCCAGAAAGGGCAGCAAGGACCAGCTGACGTTAGGCTATTAGGCTACAAAGAAATATAATAAAAGTGCAGCATTAGACTGCTCCTCAACAAGAAGATACAGCTATTTTAAGTATCAACTAAAGCTGCTTATTCACAGGCTCCCTGTAAAATACGAGATGTCATAGATGAAATGCTTAAAACGGGTGTTTAAGGAAGACAGCAAAACAAACATTTACATAATCTTTAAATATCAATATTTGTAAATAATACCTGAACATCTGCTAGCTAGAACAAGGTCACTGACATGGAGATAACTCCCTAAGGGTCAAAACAACTGCTGTCTATTCTAGCGTATGGAGGCTACTTTGAACGTCAGCAAAGCAAAAAACTTTGTCATTCCCACCGTACCCAATAGCCTGTCTCTAATGGGCTGAAAGCAGGCAAGGCAGCCATGCTTACTGGGTTGTTAATAACACAACTTACACAACATCTGCGTGCTCACTTGCAAACACACTTTTTCTTGAAACCCCCTTCACCTTTCTCTAACGTTTTCCTCTGTTTCAGCTTGCATAACCCCAGCCTGCTCTGTCCAGTGCTCAAAGCTGGGCCGGGCTGGCAGCTTGCTGACTGTCCTCTGCAGACCAGGAAGAGTCACTGCGGCCACCATAAAGCAGTTGCATCCCCTTTTTGGCTCAGTGGTGAAGTTGTGGGCTGGTCCACCAGAAACGTTGAAGGTTAAGAGCTGCCCATTAGGCTTGGGAACCCCCATATTTAGAGTATTGGCTTTCTTTGTAATCTAAAGTCACTCACAATGTCCTTATGATATAATTTATGTTTTCCAGAGCTGAGTTGCCTTTCCCAACTGCACCGTAACATCACAGGCCCAGTGCATCCCCATGGGGCTAGGCTCTCCATTAGTGTTCCTCAAGCTGCTCTCACAAGGCAGCAACCAGTTAGTCACACACATCCCACAGGCAGCCCTACTCTGCTTTTGCAGTACAAAGGCCTTTTCATTCTATGCAGGTCAGACCACATCAGTTTGACTGGCACTGCTGCAGCTACAAACTGGAAAGAGTCACAGTGCATAACAAATCACTGTGACTGCCTGACGAATAACATTACAGCAGAGGATCACCTCCTACCAGACTTTTGTTTTCTTTCCTTTATATATTTTTCCATCTGGCTTATATCTGTCACTAAAAATACACTGCACAGTTCTGAAGCTGTGCAAGACCTGTAGCACCCGAGCTATTGCTGTGACTGTAACTCATGCTTCCCAAGGCTGGAGCCTCAACAAAGCCATAGCACTTCTTATCACATTCAGCTCCTGCACAGCTTTACTCATACCCCAACTTTGTCTCCTGTAGCTCTGAAGATAAAGAGGTTTTGATCAAAAATTAAAGAAACACCATGTTTTTCCTTTATAAAGAAGGCTGTTAGGATTTTTCTTAACAGTTTTTTGGTCAGAGTGGTAACAGCTTCACCGAGAAGGGATCAGCACTTCCAGTCTGTCCACGCTGGGCATTCGGAAGCCATCAACCAAGCTCCAAAAAATGAAGTTGGCTTTAAAAAAAGATTAAACCTGAAAAGCTAACTCAGCACCCTCAACCTTAACAATCTGGGTTTCTCAGGGGTTTGAGCCATTTCCTTTGAAGCTTTCCTCTGCTACCTAGAAGACCAGCAAAGTTCCCACTCTGACACCAGCACTGATTTTTGCCTGCTGAAGGGAAAGCCTGATCCTTTCCCTTTGGGACAAGCAGAGTTTGTCACTGACTTCACTGGCTGGGAAACCCATTTCCAGGTAAAACCAATTCTGTCCAACCTAAAGTCACCAAGACAAATAAGGATCCCATAGCTGTGCTCTCCCTTTGAGCTGTTTATTTTTCTCTGCTTGCTCTGTTCCCTTGCATTTTAGTATGACAAAACATGGTGTGGACGGACACCCTCAGTGAGAGCAGTTTAGTAGTAACTGCCATCTCATGAGCTGGCAAGAGGCAAGTGTTTGGGATTCTCCTCCTTCCCATTGCCATAATTTACAAGCTGTGTGTGGTCCTGTCCATTCAGTGCCTGCAACTGCATACAATGCATGCTGTATCTGCCCTTGGGGCTAGCTAGGATGCTTTTCAGCACCAGAAACACCATCTCCCAGAAACACCATCACCAGCCTTGTAGCAAGTAGTGAAAATGGTCAGAAGACAATGTATTTGCAGCAAGATTATTATATGATAGTGGCTCCTGTCTGAGCACAGAAGCATGAAGCCAAGAAAAGTTAGTGCTTCAAAAGCAGCCACAGGAGCTTCCTAGACTGCTCTCCTTAAAGGCCACAGGGAGAGAGAGGAAGACAGAGAATCTACAGGATAAGCAAGTAGTTCTTTACTTCGCAGTTTTATCACATCAGCTGAAAAGCTCATTGCAACATCCCAACTACAGCATTAAAACCCACAGCCTGTTCATCTTCTCAACAGACTGAAGCACAGCCTGGCACGTCCTGAGCTCTGGGGAACACTAGCCAAAGAGCCAACTTAGCAACAGGAAGGGTTGTAAGAGTTGTACAGAGTATGGAGGGCTGTGAGGTGTGAGGCTGTGAGGATGAAGCCTTTCTGAACTGCCTTGAACATCCCCTAAAACCACCCAAGTCTTTCCTTTCACACTGGTGCCCCTGGCCAGAGGTTTGCGGTTGGTTTTTTTCATTAATTAGATGACTTTTATTTAGCTAATTAGGTTGCATTTAATTAGATGAGCATGAAATCAAGACAACTGCTTTATTCTCACCTCCAAAAGCTGGCCGCATGGTGAAGTCGTGGTCATCGACTCTGAGAAGCTGCTCTGTCTTTCCTTTCCGGGTTTTGGTCATGTCATGGTTCCTTTTGTAGATGTGACTGCAAAAGACAGCAATGGTGTTGGTCTGACACCTCCGTGCCCAAGCAGCACTCTGCGGCCAACCTCTGCCAGCCAACTCCAGAACTGCTGGAACAGCAGCTTTGTGGGGCAGCCCCAAGGAGGAAGAGGAGTTGCTTCGGTACAAGTAGTTTCTATGCCTTGTCTTCTGACTTTAAACAATGACAAACCCACCCATTTCCCTCCACAGCAGCAGGAAAAGAGGGGTTTTACCTAAGGAAGGCAGCAAGAGTTGCAACCCTGCACTTTTCTGAATACTAAGGGTGGAAAAATAACTCTTTATTTGAGAGATTCAACAATAACAGTACCACAGGGCTGACAACATGTTTAACCAACCATTCTGTTAGTTGTGAGTCCTGGATTTCGTGTACCACTCGGCAGCCTGTACATCGGCACGAATACCCTCACCTTCATACAAATAGGTGTCACCAATATCCTTCACCCAGTTTTGCAATATAAATGACAGAGAATGACAGATCCCTGGAAATGTGAAAAAACGACTATCAGAGTACAAAGCCAGGAGCTGTTACTCCATGAGCACGCTCCAATTTCCTACGCAAAGCCTGGGCTCTCCAGAGCATAGCATGAAGCTGCACCAGGCAACAGACCACAGTAATGATGCACAGGGCAGTTGTTTCTTTAAGTCATACTTCTATTTATAGAGGAGTTATTATCAGTGAGGTGGGGGATGCAGGAGTAACGGGAAATTAAACATGACAGTTTCTAACTAGGCAAGTGTTATCCATTCAGCATGCAGACTGAATACAACTTGTAGGGAAAATTACACGTTGCAGCTCAGTATTAACATAGACCAAAGGGAGGAATTAAGGATGCACAGACAGCACTTAACCTGGCACTTCTTAACTTGGGTTCCTACTTCCACAGCCCTAACCTGCCTTTTGCCCTATGCCTTTTCCAAGCAGGCACAGGCTCAACAGTACATTTCCGTGTACACTTAGCAAATGACTGTCTTGTTGCCTGCAGGACCAGGTTCGCAGGCCCTCAAAGCTCCATAGCAAAGAACCGCTATGCAGCATTCAAGTAATGAACTGCAGAACTGAAGATGTTCTGCACTTGCACAACCCAAGCTAGCTTCTTGAAATCAATATAAATATCACCACATCAGGCTGCTGGATCATCTTAAAGGACACAAAATATAAAACTTATCACATGCAGATTCCCAAACATTGGCATACATTTTCTTGGTTAATATGTTTACTGTAAAATTTACTGTATTTCTTGTGGTAAGGCAGCAAGAGAAATACTAAACAGAAAATGTGATGAAATTATTAAAAAGGACACTCATTTCTTTTACATGATTAAAAAACCAGCATATGAACTGGTTTTGGTTTTGTTTTATAGAAGAGTCCACTATTCACTGCTGGTTTAGACACAACTATATTCTTCTTACACATAACTGGGAATTTGAAATATCAATGTCACTACTCCATACAGTTTTTAATATTGCAGAATTTTCTGTATTTAAAATATCATTCACATTTCACAAAATCATAAAATAGTTAGGGTTGAAAGGGACCTTAAGATCATCTAGTTCCAACTCCCCTGCCATGGGCAGGGATGTGCTAAAACTTGATTTCATATACTTTCAAAGTATGTTGCATAGATGTGTATATATACACACAAATAACGTGTGTGTATGTATAAGGTATATAGTTGTTCAGATTCTATCTAGCTGTTCCTTTAAGCCATTATTTCACAGGAAACCAAATAATATTAGTTATTCTTTACAATAAATAAATTTATAGAAATCATTTTAGCACTTTATCACAGCTTTGTAAAGATAACAGCACTGTAGAAATTGTGTATTATTTTTACAGTGTTTAAATGACGTACAAAAGATTCAAGCAATTGTAACCCAGAGAATGGCATCACTCTGCGGCAAAGTCATGTTTAAAAGAAAGACTTATACTATTTTGTTTCTTCAAAGTAGACGATCTCTACTACATGTGAATGGTTTGCATGGAAATGCTACTGTTGAATCCCCTGTATTCTCCAGAACAGAGACTTGGAAAAAACTTCAGAGTTAAATGAAAGCTCTCATTCCATAACAGCAATTCTGTGGAAATCAGTGGTAAAACTTCAGTTTGCTTTAGGATTTCAGGAGCAGGTCATAGCTGTTTCAGCTTTATAACATTTACGTCACTAACAGCATATGCTACTGTAGATTCTCAATAAGTAGCATAAACCAGAGCATATTAGGTGTTCTTTGCTTTCCACTATATCATAACATTTCATTGCAAGATGTTCAAGTAACAACACTCCCTATAAAAGCGTTGAGTGTTAACCAAAAAAAAAAAAAAAAAAATAAAAAAGAATGAAACCTTTTGGTCAATTGTTTAATTTTTCAAAACACATTGAAACAAAATAAATGAACACATTTGTTCAATAGTACATTCGCTTTCACCCACTGTCTTTTCCTCTTTACCTCCATTTNATAAATGAAAAGATGGAGGTTTACAGCCTCAGTGAAGCCATTTAATAAGATGGATTAACCCCATTTTATTTTTGAGCCCTTCAAACAATGAGCAGTCTTGTAAGATATAACTGCCACTGGATGACATAACTACAAAAAAGGATAACATATTTTGGACTGTCTGACAGGTTTGGAAGATTATCTTTTCTAATGTAAACCGCTGGTCAAATCTCAGCAATAGTAAATCTAATAAACTTTACTAAGACTTTTAACTCTTTCCTGTGCCTTTGCTGTAGTCCTTCAAAATGTACTTTTATGATCCCAGGGTAAATTCCAGGGATTTATTTCTTATTAATCAGTATCATGCATGCTAACCCTCATTCCCACCTCAGAGTCTTAGAAATAAAACAGGTAATTTCAAGTGAAACAAATAACACGGATATTCCAGCAAGCAGGGTAAATAACATGCTTCTGAAACAGTGCTGAAACAATATGTAGAGTTGAATATCTCTATTAACTGCAGCTTCTCTAAATTCATAATTTACATATAGGGCTCAGAACATATTGAC
Organism: Agapornis roseicollis; assembly: GCA_002631895.1. Lineage (NCBI taxonomy): Eukaryota > Metazoa > Chordata > Aves > Psittaciformes > Psittacidae > Agapornis > Agapornis roseicollis. The sequence continues at coordinate 301,372 of NDXB01018236.1, forward strand.
CACAGTCCATGCTGAAGCGGTCAGCTTCTCTGCAAAAATCTGCCTCATTAAGAGTTAACTAACATCAGCATTAAATGCATCCATTTACAGTTAAAAGTGGTTATTCTATTTGAGACTATTATAAAAACATATATGAAGCTGTTTCCACATACACTGCACACAAAAAGACACAGGGCAAATCTTAAGGTCTGTGTAGTATTTGCAACACTGCAGGAAAAGAAACACAGGTGGTTTAATAACCCTTACCTTGCCCTCTGCACGTCCAGCTGGCTTGTCCACCTCCTCCTCCTGTGCTTTCTGCTTTCCACAAGAAGAACTAAGCAGAAGATTAATAAAAGCAGTTTTGCAAAATAAGGCATCCTGCTGGTAACAGGAGCCGGGCACTCTGCACTCCAGTAACCTCCTGCAGCACCAGTCCCCCCGGCTTTAAACATTGAATCAACTCTTAATTCCGGTGTCCGCCAGCAATCAGCGGCAGAAATGCTGCCTTCCCGACCTGATGCTTTTGACAGGCTTTCAGGGGCTTCTCATTCCCAGCTTTTCCCTCATCGCCACTTAACGATTGGCCATTACTCGTGAAGTTTGCCTCACCAAACATTTCCACTGGGTCCTAAAGGATATTTACTAAAGCTGTTATGTAAAAAACCCGCAATTCTGCACGCCGGCTTTTTGCTCAATCCCCTAATCTCAGGACAGGGCTATCCTCCTGCCAGACTGTAAAATCAGGCTGCCCCTGTCCACCAGGCTTTCCAGATTTTCTGCTTCTTTGCATGGAATCTTTTTCAACTGGAAGGCACCTGTGCCACATTTCAGACATCTGTATAATTGCAAAACGTATACACTTTGATGGTTTTATGGCAGTTGTGATTCTATTTCCTGATTCAGCCTGGCTTTTTATGCCATTGAAGATAAAAAGATGAGTTATTTCCTCTGAAAATGACTACTTTATTTACCATTAACTTTCAGAACACATAACCCCCCAAGTATCTATACATGCAATCGACTCTCTACATAAAATTAAGTCACCGTTAATACTTATTTTTTCAAGTAGGTATTTGCACAATCAGGCATTTGAATTTTCATTAGAGAAGATGAGAATAAAAATGAAGTTAGAAAGCACTGTTTCTTTGATTGCAAAGAGGAGTCTCTTTTCAAAAACCACGTAACACTAATTTCCCTCATAGCCACTTCAAAGGGCAATGCAGACTGCGCCTGTGAATATTGTGGCTTTACTAATAGCCAGTGTGTGGTACAGGTACGAGAGCAAAAGTTTCTGTGGCACAGCAGTGCAGCTCTAGAAAAGAAAAGCACATTCAGAGCAAAGCTGCCAGAGGAGCTAGAGTCAAACCCCAGCACAGCTGTGCAGCCGCCAGTTCTTCCTGAGCTCTCTTCCATGAGCCCAGGTTTGCAGTACGTTAACAGAACAGGTATTCAAACAACAGATCACTGCATTTTAGAGGCTACAGACTCTGGAGAGGCATTCTGTGGGGCTTGGGGTGTTGTTTTGGGGGTTTTAATTTCTAATGAGATGAATATACAAATTAGGTAAAAACATCAATATAAAATACATCAGTAGATTGACATCAAGTTGTTTTGCAGCACAATGTGCAAGTAACTGCTGAACTGGCAGAACAAACTACATACTTTTGTCTGACCTTTTCAAAACTATTTTTGACATTTGTTCCATTGTACCTACAAACAAGATTATAAATGACGCACCTGAAGAGCTAAAAAAAGAACTTGGGTATTGTTTGGATTTTGGTTTTTCTTTCCCTCATTTTCATACCACTCTTAGACACAGTGGGCTTTCCTTATTTATTCCTTATTTCCTTATTTTATAAGTTGTTATAGCTACTTTTATGTTCCAAAGTACTAGTACACTCTATATTTAACAAAATAGTTTCTGCTGAGAAACAGGATAAGAATGTCACTTAAATCAGTGCTGTCATGTTTGACACCAATGAAATGGAAGCTAGCTAAATTTCACTGCCTTTGAAATAAACACGCTAGAATACATTTAAATCTGAACAATAATACAAGAAGAAAATTATCCCGATTGCTTTCTTCTCTCAAAATCCAAACAACTGTATGTCTATTGCTTGTATACGTGCTTTCACAGCATTCATTAATATTATCAATTCTTTTTTTAATAATTTAATAACACGAAAGTCTTTGGGTCCAATATTCATTTTAAATTAAAAAAAATGAAACTACAAACCACAAAACATGGGGGAAAAAACCACAAACATAAAGGCTATGTGATACTTGAAACGTAACTGAAGAGTGCCTTGAAACTGTTTATTACTACCAAGGTTTTAATAAATATTTCTCTTAAACATGTTCATATATATGAGAGTTTAACAATATTCAAACATTCTTTAGTAAATAAAACCACACATGAAACATTCAGTTCAACACTTTATGTGTATTTCAGGTATAATTAAAAGACAGTATCTCTGGGTAAATAATTATATTACATATTTATAACTATTGTGAGAATAGACATGTTTTATATAATCTTCAAATTTAATAAAACAAGATATACATTTGAGAATATTAGAAGAGGATGTTCAAATCTTGTAGAAGATTATCCAATCTTTCTTCCAAAAAATAAACCCCAAAATAATACAAGTAGCTTTCTGGCCCCTTCTTACTTCCCCTACAGTCCTTTTCCCCTTTCACACAGACAAAGCAGCATCATAACCAATTTGCATGTGTTCCCCCTCTAGAAATGTGTCATGGTAAATAAAAGTGGTTACAAAATTGTCTGCCATTTAAATTAAGAGTTCACTGGACACAAACACATAATTGTGTTTTATTTCATAATTACTTCTCCAATGTCAAATCTTAAAACTTAGATGACATGATTAATTGCATTTCAGTTACATAAAAAAAGTGAATCAACCACTTCTTAAAATTGCCTTTTTATAGCTGATAAATTACTCAGATTGACTCCTCTCCCACATGCCCTAATGATACTATTCCACTGCACTGTTTCTCCAAGTATCTAGTGGGCACTCAATTAACACTTGTAGTTAATTGTACAACTTTGCCTTTCTTACAAGTAACGTATCTGTAGGTACATTAACATCATAACAGTTTAAGCATAAATACAAAAAGTAATCTTTGTAAACAGTTCTCATATCATACCAAATACCCAATACAGAATGTTCAATGAAGCTTTCAGGTCACTGCTGTTACAACAAACCAAATTTATTATAACTCAAATATATACTCGTTAGCCAAATATATTCTACGAAATATGAGAGCTGCCAATGCAAGAGTCAGAAGGACAATCAGAACAGTTGAACCAGTGTGGTTCATGTTGACTCTTGGTTGCTGTACCCGATTAAAGTCAGTTGAAGATGGAGGCCGTCTCTGACTCTGCTGCTGGGCACGGCGCTGCCGAGGACTCATAGATGTGTTAGTGGATACTGGAGGAGTATGCTCTTGACTGGTTGCTGCACTGCTGTTCTGGGTTTCAGACTAAAAGGGAACATGGAGAGTTGTGAGGCAAGACACCATGTAAGATCAGCAAGGAACAAAATCATTAGGACTAAAACACTCTTCAAATAATTGTTAATACTTGCAAGCCTGAGAATACATGTTGCTAGTAATTACAAAATTGTTATAGACATCATTTTGTCCAAATACTGTCTTGAAAAGTCTATTTCAAGCTGCAAATTAGCAGTTTTAAGGACTTCATTCTTTTTAAGGAAGAAAGTCTGTCAGACAGGACTTGAATTCTAGATTGTTTCCAAATCACAAGATTTCAAATATCTTTTGTCTACAATTTGCTTAACTCTTTGCAGTTCAATAAATCTTTAATAATCCTCCAGATAGTTTAGTCTCTGAGGATTTATACTGTCACCTAATACTGAAAGAGAAACAACTTGAAAGAAGTCCAGAGAACTATAACTAAGCAATGCTGCACTGCTTACTGTGGACAGCTGGGTCCAAAACTCTGTTCTCATCACCACCAACACCGCTGGATAAAACAAAACAAAAATCCTGAACACAAAACACCTACATGATTCCAGCATGAAGTACTGAGCACTGTACTTGTGCATGCACATACCTATTGCCCTCTACTGGTCAAACATTGGTCTGCCATTATATGTAGTGAACAAAATAAACATTAGCAACTGATGGTCACCTCAGGAGAGTATTATTTAAAGAAAATAATTTTTCAGTTTGCAAACTATGGGCTCCAATATCCCACAGTCCTAATCCTCCATGCAATACTAAAAGGCTCATACTTCTGGCATTTTAGTATTAAAAATAGCGACATAGCATAGTTGCTGGAAAGAAAACATTTTGCCAAAGTTTCAGTTTTAAAGTGTTTAAAATAACAATATCTCTGACACAAAGTTATAAATCTGAAGTCATTCTCTGACTTCTCAGAATAGTCTCCAGGTATTTCCTGCAGCTATTCTCCAGAGATAGCTTTCTCCCTCCCTCCCTTCTTCTAAAAGGTTATCAGCACAGCAGGTAAAACTGGAATTCCAGACATTCCATATTTACTTCCAAGCAAAAGCCTTTTAAAAGACACAATATCCACAACCCTAAGCTCTGCATTGGCCAGCTACTATATCCAAAAAAGGTATCCTTTGCACATGGCCAGACAGGGAATGTCCTCAACTGTGTATCAGACTTGTTGATCGACAAGACATGGTCCTATTGTGACTCTTTGGCCATATATTCTGCATGTAGGAGAAGAAATCCAAATTTTCACCTAGTCAGTGTTTGACTAGGCCAGGGAAGAGACGTTCCTTTCCTACCTCTTCATCATTAGTATTATCCACTGTTTATCATCAGCATAGAAGCACTGATGTAATTACACATTTGACAACTTGCCTATTTACACAGGTTTCTTGCCTAAGCAAACAAGCAGCTTGGGTAGCTTCAAAGAAAAATGTTATTTTATCAGCAGAGACAGCCAAGAACAACGCCATGAGAAGCTTGCCATGATTTCCATTACACCGCAGGAGAAAGTCATCCTGCTTCATAGAGAACCCCCGCTTGGAAGCTTCTCATGCCAAGGGAAATAAAGACTCGGAGAAATTGAGCATTTGACAAATAAAGTTCCTATATTCATCTACATGCCCATCTTTCAGAAGAGGAGAGGGAAAAAAGTTCATTCAGGAAGCAAAACCAGCAAAATTCAGCAGGCAAGGTATTGTTAAGGCAGCTTTAGAAAAAGGAATAAAAAAAAAGGAGTCTAGAAACATTCCTGATCCTTTGCACTTACTAACAAAAGTAACTAGGCTCTGGCTATCACACACCAGGGTTTCTTCCCAAAATTTTAAATCTAAAAATAAACCAGAAAGGTCCTAATCTGAATGAGACACAGTGCCATACACTGACTTGAACAGAACTGTGATTCAAGAGAAACCTCACTGACGATTGCAAGGCTTGAAATTATTTCTTGAGTCAATTTTTTATATATATACATATATATGTGTCAGGTCTGCAAAAGACTGTGCCTCACACAAAACTGAGCTAACCCACTGCCTTGGGATTCCCAACATAATCAGTGACAAAGTATTAGCAGACATGCAGAAGCAAGATAGGTAAGGAAGGAGCGATTATTACCTGGTACAAACTTGGGAGCAGATGCTAACGTATCTTAAATATTCAGAATCACAAAACTGTTGAGGTTGGAAGGGACCACCACACATCATCTAGTCCAACCTCCCTGCTCAAGCAAGGTCACCTAAAGCACATTGCTTGTGTCCAGATGGCTCTTGAATATCTCCAGGGAAGGAGATTACACAACTTCTACGGGCAACCTATTCCAACATTCAGTCACCCACATAGTAAAGAAGTTCTTCCTCATGTTCAGGTGGAACTTTGTGTTTTAGTTTATGTGCTAATGCTATGTTCTTGTCCTAACACCTGGCACCACTGACAAAAGTCTGGCCCCATCCTCATAATATAAAGATTTTTTGTTTGAAGACATAATTGCTAAGAATCCTAAAAATGTTAAAGAATCCCCAAAAATGGCAGATGAGTTGTATTACATCTTAAGGGGCGGGGGAAGGGGGAAGAAAAAAGATTAAATCAATCTTCTTGTCTTTACTTTGGCAAATTTTTAAATTCTCCTTAAGCAAAAATGTTCAGATTTGAGATTTTTAGACTAACAAAACCTCACATGACAACTTTCATTCAATTTTAAGTCGTTTTCTGCCAAACTATACTGGAAATGTTGGTGATGAAGGCTTAACAGACTAAAAATGTTTAATAAGAGCTATGCAGTAGCCACCTTCAGCATCTGATCTTTACAGTCACTGAATATGCACTTAATGTGTCACAGTATTTCTGAAGCTTATGAAACTGTTAGGACAGGTAGAAAACTTTGCTTCAGGGAAACTGCAGTTTGATGAGTAAGGCTAGTTCAATAAAATGAACATACATTAGATTTAAGAAAAAGTTCTATAACAAAACACAAGCAAGGAATTTATGTTCAGCCTATTGAAGAATGGTAGCATTCACTGCAGCATTTATGTGTGCAGGCTGTTATTTAAAAAAAAATTAATCACAATGGTGGAAGAATTAAACAATCATCTTAGAATGGATGTTTTAAAAATATAAAAACTCTAGGACCCCAGAACTATATAAATCCTCTGGGTTACTGAAGCCTCTCTCAGTTATACTCATGATCTCAGAGATACCAAAATAAGACAGAAGGACCAGTGAAATACTTATTTGCCCATGTAACTCCCAGCTGAAGAACAGCTGAAGTTTGGCACAGCATGGCTTAACAGCTAATAAGAAAAATGTCTGGTTTATAATGACTCAAAGTTGGGCCAAGTATTCCTGACTGTCATTTAAAATTGTTGCTGCAGTATTAGGGAACTTAAGACACAGCTTAATAGTAATAAAAGGAAATAACTTTTTCACAATATATCATTCAGAACACGTGATTAAAAATAAGGGCTTCTATCAATCTTGTGTATCAGAACATGGCCTCATTTTCTTACAGAAAGGTCCCTCTTCAGTTCAAGATTAGCTGACTTCAGTTACACTGTTTATTTCATCACTCCTCATTACTACACTTCAGCCAGCCAGTACATTAGTGCAGGACACTGCTACAGTATATTGCTTAATAACAAGTGTTTTGAGGTTTAATGTATTTCCAGGTTATCAGAAAAAAAGTCCAACCACAGTTTTTAACTCGTAATTCTTACCAACTAACAGCTTTATTCATCAACTGTAAGCACCAAGGTGGAACACCATTCCACAACAATACACTAAGTGTAGGTTGTGAGAGGGTGGTATTCTGAAAGGGAATAAATTTCAAGTTCACAAGAGCAAATTTTCTGCAGTAGCTTTTACTGAAAGCACACATTTGTAGAATATGTGGTAAACACTTTATCCAAGAAACAAACAAATAGCTTTGATGTTGCCCTCTCAATGCTTAAAACTTAGTAAGGTAGAAATAGGTCTTCACACAAGAACTAATCCAACAAACTGATTTTACACTTGCAAGAAGCCAAGCTGAGCAGAAAGAATCTGAGGTTTGCATAGATACTCTTCTTTCATGCCTCTGGCCCCCTACTTTAAGAAGAGTTCTATTTACTTTCACACGAATAAGAACACAGATAGATAGCTCAAATTCTTTCAAGCAGTCTTTCCTGTTACACAATTCTTTATTCCACAGTGTGGCTTTAAACTTTTCACTTCCTAATGGCTCCAGAAAATACCTACCATTCAAAATGTGACAGGTATTGCTTCAAACTCAAATTAACAATTATGAGCGTAACAGTCTGACCTCTTAAAACATGAATCCACTTTTCACCACTTACAGTTCATCACATTTAAATGTCTTTACATAAATTCACATGTTTAAATATCTCATTTCACTTGGGACTGTTCTGCTGAAAATGAAGTCAATCTTTAATTATTAAATCTGCATAGATGATTAAAAGACATTTCTTAGAAATTGAATTAAAAAAAACCAAACAAAACAGCCTCTTTCCTCAAGCAGATGCCAGCAATGCCTTGGTATTCAGTTAGTTCTACTATATTAGCCAGGATTTGTAATAAGAATAAAATAAAATGGTTTATTAAATCCTGAACAATCTGGAAAAATCCTTATTGTAGGAGAAAAAGTACACTATTAGCATGTTTATATTTCCACATAACTAGAAAATATGCTGCAAACATGCAACAGATGGACTGACGTTATTTGACGTGGTTTAGGTTTTTTAACCAATCTGCAGCCCCATCCTCTCTAAAAAAGCCAGCTTAGCTGGGATTTGCCTGCAATTTAGCAGTGAATTTAGACTGCAGTTGCCACAGTCATAACAGCAGCTGCCTTGGCCCACTACCAGACTTTGGTCACTTCCAAAACCTTATGTAAGCCGTACACCTAGCAGTATTAAACCATAAGTGTTATACTTCAAACAGTAAGAATATTTTAGATTCACTTAAGAGGTTATAAAAAACAGGAAGATATTCTTAATTAATATTTAAGTACTACAAATTATCACTGAAACATGTTTTTGCCTCTGGCTAAGAATTCTAAGTCCACAATCTTGTATTACACAGATGGTAAATTGTAGTACTTTTGACACCATAATATTTTAATGAACTGTTAACCCATACATTACAGGAACTAGTGGGAACAAGAACTGCTAAAAGAGCATTATTTGTTGTTTTAATTTAAGAGAAGGAAGTAAAGAGATCACGATTTCTAAAAGTGATTCAGCATGCTATTTGCTAAAGTTTACACATATAAAACTACACAGAAGTTCTAAAAGAAAGAAATACAAAGTACATATTCTTAATGAAGCCTCCAATCAGCTTAATAGTATTGACTGCATGTTCAAACTATGGCTGAACTTGCAGTGATAAAGCTCAAAGACAGACCATACCGTTGCACTTGTTGGATCGTGGAATGTTCTAGCTGCACCACCCTGCTGGGTCTCACGTGCAGCGGCAGAGAGGTTCAATCCTGATGTGTTTGAGGGTCCAGCATCAGATTTCCTGGATGAATTGACCTCTGCCTACAAGGAGTACACATGCAGGCTTCAGAAACAAGATCGAAATTGCTTCAAAAATGTTTGGCTCATTTTGGAATTTGTATTTTAACGTACACAGAATATGGGACTTACTGAAATGTAATAATCAAGTACGTCAACTGCGTTTCAATAACACATCAATAGGCTTACGAAATTCTCCTTAGAAATGAACTTATGCTTGTGCATCTGTAGTCTCAAGTAATAATTTTGTTTTCATGTAACAGGCATAACATTGAAAAAATGCAGAGATGTATAGAGTAAAAAAGAAAACTCTTTAGAAGATCCAGGACATTATGCCAGAAGTAACACCATTTTTTAAACCTTCTGTTTCTCATGTCCTTAATGAATGATACTACTACTGTTATAAGTGAACGAACATATAGCCTGTTTTTCAGCAGGGCTAACTAGTCCCTGGTAAGTGCGGACTTAATGTGGCTATACTGGTTCCACTACTGCAGTTGCCTCACAGCCAGAGTAGGCATAAATGCAGGGCACTACACTGTGTCAGGCATGCATGCCTTAATTTCCAGTATTTAAATTTCAGCAAAAGCAGAGCAAGAGAAATAAAAAAGCAACCAAAACCCCAACACAACCCCAAGTCTTGTAATAGTGCTTTTGTACACATTTATAAAACGTCTAATGAGCATCCATTCCCAGAATTTACATTTTAAGCTTCTGGAAATTTGAGACAATCAGCAGTGACATGTAGAGGATCACAAAGAAGCCTCTTGTTAAAACAATCTATATGCCTGCAATAATCTCTTGGGTATTGAAAAGGACACAGCATCATAGTCCTCCACTGAAACGCTTTTAAATCTATACATAAAAAAAAATCATGACCAGATCAATTTTTATCAGCAAAGAAGTCACTTTTCAAGTCATGTATCTGGATCTCAATTTGTTATAAAGTTGACAATTCCAAATCTAACACTTGTTTTCAAATGCAGATATAAGTAGTGGTAGTAGTAGTAAGAAATACAAACAATGTATTAGAAACCAGCCAGTTATGGTGACAACAAGCTGATAAGATCACAAAATGATAATAATATTCTTTCATGATTCTATTTTGTGTGAAATTAATACATGCCAAAAAGAAGGGAATTTATCTCAGAAGCCAAAAAAAAGTCACTGAAATGACCTGAAGATTAAGTTTTAAAAACACAACCTGATGACACTGCTATTCTTTTGATCTTGAATATTCTAACATTAGATAAGACAAGTTATGACTCAAATATGGACCAGCAATGAAACAACACAGGATTATGAATAATTTAAGCTGGAGTGGATCTCTAGATGTCACTTGATTGAGCTCCCTCCTCAAAATAGTCATGTTCAGCCATTTCCAAAGCTGGAAATTTCACATCTGATAGGCACCTGAAAAGCCACAGGGTGAATTTTCCTTTCCCATATCCTGTTGCATGTTCCCTCCCTGGAACCTGTGACCACTGCTTTTCATACTTCTGCATTTTCCAAGAGTTCCATCTCTATAAAGCACATACGCTAACAAATGTTCATTTGATTTACTTTCATTTATGAAAGTACTAAGTCTAGTGTCCCAGATGGAATTTGGACTAAAATTCAAGAAAACAGAGCACTTGGAAGCTCCTAAAACTGAAATATCTTTTTGTCACCCAGTCTCTATTTTCTTCAGCCTTTACCTGCGCTTCCAGAAAACTGAGACAACACCATCATCAAAGGAACCCAATATATTTAAATGTAATAATGAGGGTAAGTGGAGAATTAATTTCATGACAAGATATGCCTTGTGATGGCAATACGTAGGTAAACCATGTTAGTTTACAGTAATGCATATGCTGTTAGTCATCTACTTTCCTTTTTTACTTGTAAGTGGAGTGGAGCTTTCAAAGTGCAGGAAACAATTTACAAGTCAATATAAAGATGATTTTAAAGAAGTAACTTTCTATTCAAACAGTCAGGAACAAAGGCGAAGGCTCACAGAAGCAGGAAAACTGTAAATGTGCTTTGTTATTTTTTTCCTCCTGAATCTCACATTCCTTCCTCAATAATATACATGGGTATTTTTTTAAAAGTTAGCATTTTGCCTAAACATGAAATGATTTCTCGTAATCCCAGGATCATCTAGAGAAAGTTAAGAAATCTCTTTTTCACTAGCAGCAATTGCTAGTATGTTTGTTAGTATGTTTGCTAGTAGAAAGGTGCTCTCAAATTATACACTCAGTCAGCTATCTGATGTTAAATCTTACCCCATAAATTGACATGGAATATATCCAAATGATTCCTACCTTTTGTGCTCCCCGCTAGTAATTCATATGATTAGTTTACTACAAACACATGAATGGAACGCTTCAGCCTAACATCAAAAAACCAAACAATAATAAAGTCAAGCAAAGCAGAGAAGCAGGAAGCTTAAAAGAACTCAATCCCTAAAAATTAATTTGAGAAAGGGAGGGAAGGCACAATCAGAAGACAGAACCATTTCACCTTGTAAAAACCTCACAATGGACTGTGAAAGCCTGTAGAAACCCAAGCCTTTTGTTCATTTTTCCTTGGCTTGGTGCTTGTAATTAGGATGCAGAATTAAATACGTGGATACATGGAACACACCACTATTCTTTAGAGATTAATGTCTCTGTCATTTTAAAACTGAAAAAAGTATGAAATGTAGCAGTTCTTCCTAAAAAAAAAAAAAGTGAAATATATACTCTGATATATCTAGAATTTCTGTGATGAGTATTAACAGTTCTTAAACAAAACCACAGTTTTTAACCCTCGTGAAAAAAGCCAAGAGCAGGCAGTCCATTGCTTTTCCAAGTAGTTTAACTTCAAAACTGTTTCCTCATCTTTTCAAAGATTTTTGAGACTTTTTTCATAAGCATTATTACACACAGACCCAACCACGTCCGTATGTCTAGAGGTGAGACTGCACAGAAATATGCAGGTCCTGCTCAGTAGGAGACAATCTTTACTCTCATGGCACACAAGAAAAAAAACTGTAGTCTTTAGGACATTGTAAGGAGAACATTGATGATAAAAAGGGGACATCTATCTATGACCTTAGTATCTATCCAGAACCAATGAGACATTGTGATACTATATTCCACTGTCGTTTCCTGCCCTCATGCACAGCAGTTTTCCTTAGTGGCTGATTTAAGAGTTTAGTGGAAAACCCAGTGAAAAACAACCCTGTGCATGCAAGACATGCAATTTTCTAAGGTACATATATGACTGAACAAACCTTACTTTCAGTGAAACACAAGCTATAGAACACATTTTTGGGTAACAGCAACTTCCATACCAGAGTTCAACTTTCAGTATCTTCAGCTGCAGAGTAGTTCAAAAGAATTTGCAATCATTTTTCAGTAGGAATATGTTTTATTCCTTCCATAAGCCAAAAGAAGGGGAGGGAAAAAATCACAAAGGAAAAAAAAAAATTAGGTTAGCTTTGCCCAAAGTTTCCTAATACCTTTATGATAACACTAGTTCTGGAGAATTTAATCAAGTTCTCAGTGACTGAAAACAAGGAAGTAAAAGTGACATAGTTAAACAGTTCTTACCACAGTGCTCACCACTGAAATTAAAACTCATCAATCAGTGCTTGAGATGCACAATTTATTAACTGGTACATTGCAAAAGATCCACTTCTATTTTTCCCTTTCAGACTGTCCTAAAAAAACAGATTTCCATTGAGTGACTCGTGAAGGTTTATGAAATGATGAATGGTTCTGCAATTTATAAATATTTTCCTTTTTTTTTTTTTTTTAATTTTAGACAAAAAAAAAAAAATTTT